>JANHGB010030248.1:0-70391 GCA_026283785.1 Coracopsis vasa
AAGACACCTTGATGTGAAGATGCATTGCAGTTGCCTTTTTTCCTTTGTATCGCATGGGTCAGTTTTAGATAACCTGTGATCTACTCAAAGCACACATCTTTCTTCTCTTCCAAACTTGGAGTTGGTAGTTCCAAAATGCTTTCAGGAACACTAAGCAACTGGGGCTGGCCCTTTTTATGGATGGGAAGATAAGGAAAGATAGAAACAGAATAGGAGAAAATGGTTAGCTCTTGGAAGGAGGGCAATGTCACAAGGCTTCTTCCTTGGAGGGGTATGTTGGAGCTTGTGCAATTCAACAAACCTGTAAATGACCTGGAAGAGGGAGGTAACAAAGTTTACTAAAGACACAAAATTATTTAAGGCAGTGAGGGTGAGCCGCAGGGCAACAGGGCAATAAAATGGCACTTGAAAATGAGTGTGGATAAAATGTTAAGTCATGCTCACAGCAAAGCTAGTCATAGTTTGACATATGGAGTAGTGAGCTCTGCACTTATGAAGTGAGATCCCTGCATACCTCTGAGGGGCAAGACTCTGGGCAAAGAAAGTGCCAGGTCAGTGACAGTCAGAAATGCCTGTCAAAAGCCCGGCATTATTAGGGATGGAGTAGAACACAAGGTAAGAAATTTCTGCAACTTCATAAATCTGATTCAGCTGCATCTGGTGAGCCCTGTGCAGTTCTGTTTCTCTTATCTCAAAGCAAATAAAGCAAGCAGAAGGTGAGCAAGAAAAAAGCCATTAATTAGTACACTGTTCTGTGGTTCAAAAGACTGAGCTTGGGTAAATTATTCATAATGTCATTAAAATTCAAATAAAACTGAAGTTTCCTGTTGAGTTAGCTAACATGGAGAAACTGTGCCTCATGTTTCCTTTCTAAGACTTCGTATGTCATAGTGATAAGGCGTTTTGCCCGCCTTTCCTTGTCTGGAAGTGTCTGTATGCATCTTAAATAAAAAGAACATTTCCTTTTCTTACTCCACTGGAAAACTTAAAAGAGTAATGCTTCTACTATAAAATTCATTAATGTAGAGGAGAAATCTCTTGTGTTCTTATAAAACCTGAAGGTGCTTGCAGAGCAGCTGGTTTCACAGGGGAGTAGGCAGGGGGTTCCCAGCAGACCTTAGGGAATATCTGCTTTGTCCAGTGTTGCACTGAGCAGACTGGGTGAGTGCAGAGTGACCCCAGTTCAGAGAGTAGAAGCAGCATAACCCTGTGTGCACTGGGCTCTGCCTGTGCTCCTCAAGATAGCTAGTTGCAGTAGCTCTGGAAAATGCCTTGTTCTACAGCACGAACATAACCTGAATGAGCTGGCAGATTTGGGGCTGCAGAATTGCTAGGGCCTGTCTGCACTTGCTTTGCTTGATATCGGTGTATAGAGTGCCCAAACTAGATGTCAAGAGATTTCCTCTTCCTTGCTGCAATGAAAACAAAATACTTTTTTGGTTGGCAAGCAGAAGAAAGCATTCCTGGTTTATGCTGGATTTACTGTTCTTTTTTGTGCCTATGATTTACATTTAGAACCAGGCTGACTGGCAGAGTGTGCTTTGACAGAACAGTTGCTTGTGCTGGGTACAAGTATATTGCACACTTTTGTGGAATTGAGATTGCTGGCCATTATCAGCCTGTACATTAGTAGACGCATTCCTGCACACTGAACAGATCACTGCTGACACCTCCAGTGTGTAAATGGCTAGCCATTTACAAAATCCAGCCACAGTGGTTAGATCCCAGGAGTTTTGGTGTGAAGATATTTGTTCTGCTTTTAGATATCTTTCTTGGGTCATCATCTAAACACCCTGCAGAAGCATGGAAGTATGTAGCATGGATGCAGATTGTAATACTTCAATGTAATTTAAATGATTTTCACATAAGGTTGCTACAAAGTAAAAGTAGGAACTTTCTGCTGAAGTATGGATTATTCCACTTAACAAGGTGGGTAAAAAAAGCTACATTATTTTGTAAAACTAAACAAAAACGTCAGCAGGAAAATCGAGAATAAAACACAGATTTCCTTGCATAGGCCCCCACTTCTGACTAGGCATTAATGCCTTCCCCAGAATAAGCATTTATACAACTACCATCACAATTTTGAAATATAAATTTATTTATTTATTTATTTACTTACTTTCTCATTGCTAGTACTTAGGCTTTGTTTACCTGCTTAAAACAGACCTTTGAATGGCATTTGTGAAAAGTAGCAGATTTCAGAATTAGCAATAGTGAAGCATTTATGAGAAGGGAAGGGGGGGGTTCTCACACAGTATAGCCAATATCACATTGGTATGTGAGCTGTCAGCTTCAGCTCAACCTGTGCCGCCTCTGCTTTCTTGCAGGTTATGGACACACAGTGCCTTTATCTGATGGAGGAAAGGCCTTCTGCATCATCTACTCAGTCATCGGGATCCCATTTACACTGCTTTTCCTGACAGCAGTGGTACAGCGCATAACTGTATATGTCACCAGGCGGCCTGTCCTGTATTTCCACATTCACTGGGGCTTCTCCAAGCAGATTGTTGCAGTCATCCACGCTATAGTCCTTGGGTTCATCACTGTCTCGTGCTTCTTCTTAATCCCAGCAGCAATATTTTCTGTTCTGGAAGATGACTGGAATTTTTTGGAATCTTTTTACTTTTGTTTCATTTCCCTGAGCACTATTGGCCTTGGAGACTATGTGCCAGGAGAAGGCTACAATCAAAAATTCCGGGAGCTGTATAAAATTGGAATTACATGTAAGTGTCAAACCAACCAGCTAAATAAAAGGCATGTTATAATAATAATTAAAAAAAAAAAAAAAAAAGAGACTTTCCCTCTCCATTCTGTGGATGGTGATTTTGTGAGTTGTCAGCTAGCAAAGTGGGCATTTGTAGGTAGCTGCGCAAGGAGAAAACCTTTAAATAGGGTTAGTTTTCTTAGTTAAGAAAGAAAAAGCTAATGCCAGAATTCCATTATGCTAAACCATAGCTAATTACTCTTTTATTACTAGTAGAAGAAAAATCTTACATTATTGTTATGAAAATGGTTATGAGCATCTTGGGCTAAAATTTCAGTGCATCACAGACCCAGGAAGATGATCTCATAAGGTGAGATGAGAGGTGGACAGACATGAATTGAGGAGCAATAGGAAATGAGGCAGAATAGCAAAGTTTCTGACTCCCGTTGTAACAGAAGGTAGCTGAAGCTGGCAGTGGTACATACCAGCTGTCAGAGAGACAAGTAGACAAAGATGATGGCAAAGCAAGGCCACCAGTGTTGTGTTTATATCGTTTCATTACATTTGACACAGAAAGAAAGGCATATTGATCAGTGATTTTATCGAAGTAGAGCTAAGAAAATTACCTTTGTGTTGGCATTCTGAATTAATGTATGCTGAGGGCAGTATTCTCCAGTGACAGTGCTTTGAAGCATCCAAGCTTCTGATACAGCTTCAGTCTGCGCAGTTCTGGCTCATCAGACACACCACCTAAAAGAGCTGAACGGCCAAACCAAACCTTTCCTGTCAGGTCCTCTTCTTAGGCTGGTATGCATTTGTCTCTGCCTCTGTAGAATCTGAATGCAGGTAAAGTGTCTGTGAACTTGGTTTTGTGTTTCATCTAAAGAGAGATTGGGCCTTGAATTTTTTTCATTCCGTGAAGCAGGACTTTGAACTAGCCAACAGAACACTTTATTCTGCCTTCATTGCTGGAGATTTCCCCTTCTACCCATTGTGTTTAACTTACCAGCAGTAGCTTTTAATCATTACCCTATTGATCAGCTGAGTAAATATGGGGATGTTAAGTGATGAAGTGAATGGAGAAAATCACACATAGTAATAGCCTTGTAAATATTCTAGCCATTCTGAAGACTCAAAGTCAGAAATAAAATTATGCCTCAGATTATCATTTTTGAAAATTTAGAACACTTTGGAAATAAATTTCAGGAAATACTAAAAGGAAAAAGAAGCATGTGTTTGGAGAGGGGAAAAAAAAGCACAGCAGGCTATTAACCATATGAAACTCCATTTCCAAAAGTCTCAGTCTATGAGAGCTATTACCTTTAAAAATCAGTCAGTAAAGCACCAAAGTCATCAATAATACAATTCAAGTAACACTTCCAGGTTTGGATAGTTTATGTATATTAGTAAAACACTGCAAATGATCTTCAAGATGTTATCAGATATAGCAACTTCATCGTTTTTTTAAAATAGCAGTAATTTTGTGGGGGTTTTATTTTCATTTTATTGGGTTTGTACACATTTCTGGTTGCTTTGTTTTCCCGTTCATTTCAGGGTGTTGGATACCTTCTTATAATTTCCAAGGAAAAGAATTCAAAAGTTTTCATGAAATATAAGTGATTTGTCCTGCTAAACTGGTACAAACAACAAATAACCGTATTTAGCTGCCACATCGTTCCTTCTATTTGTAACATGTAGGGATATTAAGGGAAAATCTTTTGAAGAGCACTTAATCATGAAGGTAGTAAATAAGTGGGGGAGCATGCATGTGGTAAATTTTAGTATTCTGTTTCATTTAATGTCTTTACCCCTGTACAGTTGTAACAAAACTTAAAGCCACTAGGTGTTAATTTTGGGGGGTTTTATGTGGGTTCTTGTTGATTGTAGAATGAAAATTGAGAAATAGGATTTGACAATCTAAAGTGCATTACAGAGCTCTGAAACTGGGTCATAAAAGAAATTAACATACTGTTTGGAGATGACAGGCAATGGAAAAGTTACAGGGCTAAAACGTTCCAGCCCCACTTAATTTGCTAATAATTGAAACACTTTTTTCTTTCTTTTTTTTTGCACCTAGGTTATCTGTTGCTGGGCCTTATTGCGATGTTGGTGGTTCTTGAGACTTTCTGTGAACTCCATGAGCTCAAAAAGTTTAGGAAGTTGTTTTATGTGAAGAAGGACAAGGAAGAGGACCAAGTGAATATAATGGAACATGACCAGCTCTCCTTCTCTTCTATCTCAGACCAAGCAGCCTCCATGAAGGACGATCAGAAGGCAAACGAGCCCTTTGTGACTTCCCAGTCCCCAACTTCCAATGACAGCTCTCTAAACAATTAATACAGGGGTATCCAAACCATTGTTTGGTGCATTTATGCTACTTACCATAAGAAATAGAACGCCTCATATTTTTTTCTGAAAATATAAAAGCTGGAAGACTGTGCTACTTTAACAAGGACTCATCATTTCTGACATAGAAAAGACTTCTGGGAAAAATGTGGGAGCCACCCTGGGAATAGGGAAAAAATGTAGGATGTGGCTGGGAACATTAGACCATTTTGCTTGAGGGATAAGGAGTTAGGTGTACTGCTTTCAGAGGTGCCAGAGAAAGGTTTGCACAAGCACCTTCATCCAACATCTTTAGGAAAGTAGGGCTTCACTGACATCCAACTCATTTAATTGCACACCCCATCTTGCAGCTGGGGGACAGAGCAAATTTTGGGATGTGCACTTTTGATTATCCAAAGTGTAGTCACAGATTTAATCCAAACACGAAATATCTTAATCTGGAAAACATTTTCAGAGTAGTATCTATAGATCTCCTGGAGGTGGGAGTATCTATATCATCCTTCTGTTACCCAGTAACTTGCAGGTGCAGATAATAATTCTAGGAATGAAAATACAAGGCTCTGGTCCCTCCTTTGCTCATGCCATTACATTCAAATTTCCTACCTTGTTAAAAGGTCACCTAATCACAAGAAAAATGTCCTGAAGAGAGTGTGCCTTGAGTCTTCCATGCTGTTTGTATGAAATACTTTTGTAAACTCTGAGAGATAGCAAGACCAGTTCAAAGTGCTGGTTGAAATGGGGTTGTAGGGAAGGGAGAAAGCTGCATTTCAGTTCTCTGTTCTCTGAAATGGGCACGAGTGCATTTTTAGCTATGTGGAATGGGATGAAAAAGAGTCAGCATATGCCACAGTTGGCATAATCATGTCCTTGTTGGCATAGTCATGTCCTCATGCCATTCTCCTAGTAGATGATTGAAATCTATTCGGCAGAAGGACTCAACGCTGTTTCTTCTACAGTCCAACCCAGCGTGTACTCTTTGCTAAGCTGATAGGTGAATGGAAGAACAGAAATAGTGTCACCTTTGAACGTAGCCCTTTTTCTTCTTTTGCTTTTCTAACTAGTACTAAAGCACTTTAGAGGAAAAGGGAATGCTTCAGGGCAAAACAATTTTTCAGTTTTTCATATGGCAAGAAAAAAGGAAAAATGTCACATTTGGTTCAGATGGAACCGAATTTTTTTCCCCTTGGGAAAAGTCACTAAAAAGTCAAGATCTCGTTCAACTTCCAAAGCTGGAACCTCTTTGGCTGTAACAAGAGAGGTATTTTAGTCCAGCTACCAGTCACTGTGCTGAATGCAGGGACCTCAGAGGGAATTTCAGTGAGCAGGAGATGAGACTTAAGTGGTTGTAGTACTCTCTCTTCTGGCCTTAAGTATCTACAGTATGGGAGTCTTGATAATGCTTTGCAATGAATAAAAGATCTGGAGCACAAATAGCCATATTAGAACAGCCTCCCACATAGGTGTAGTGTAGAGGAGAGCCTTTTCTCTGCAATGCGAGCATGCCAGATTGTGTGTAATTTGGCTTTTAGTGTTTAGAGCTGAATATTTTACTGTAAAATTAAAAAAATCAGTGTGTCCAGATTTAGCGCACGTGGGAAAATACTTGAAAGTAAATAACCCAGAATATACTGTGTTTGAGCTTAATGATAGCTTGCATCAAACAGATTTTATATCTTTACTGGAAAAACTTACTTTGTGGTTAAATCAGCTGAAAGTCTTCAATTTAAAATTATATTTATAGAAAACCAGAGCTAAAGGTTTTGGTTGTTCTGGGTTTTATAGATTAGGTGAGAGAGCATACTGTCTTTGCATGTTCCCAGGAAAGTGGCTATTTTTATACTGCTTAAGTGAACACAATTCTATTTATAATGAATGTTAACCAATATATATGTACATATATACATAAACATATTTATATACTGTACATATATCATAAATCACCAGAGTTTAATAGACTTAGGAATGGCATTCTAGATATTTTTTCCCCTAGGCATCTCTTTATACAGTCAATAATTGAAAATTATGGCATTAAAATTACACATGAAATTAAGAGTACTGTGCTACAAGAAACATTTGTACTGTTTTTTTCCAGTGGAATTTTATTGATTGTTTTCAGTACCTTAAAATTCAAGATTTCTTTTTATTTCAGTGTAATATTAAGCTCTGAAGGATATGCACAGATGCTAAATATACAAAGTTAATTTTGCAGTGTGTACACAATTGCAAAATGTAGACACATGAAATGAAAGCACAGAATTCAAAGCAGAAGCGATAAACTAAGCAGTATACTGTGATGTAGGTGAGTATTTGTTATTCTAAACTTAAATAAAAAGTCTGGCTTTTGCCTGCCTGCCTTATGAAGTGGAGATTGTTTTCTTTAGTGGTGTGTGTGTGCACATACTGTAGAAAAATCCTTCCTGTGTTTGTCAAGATTGTGCATCCTTTAGTTAGCCCTCCTCTGCTCAAGGTGGGACCATTAATGCCAGAGTGTGTTAGCTACCCTTGATATTAATTGTAGCTTAGTACTATGTTGATTATTCATATAGAAAAAAGGCATTCCAAAGTGTGTTTGGGTTTGTTTCAGATGCTGACTGATTATAGCAAATAAAAAAATAGTGGCATGATGTTTATCTTGTCTTTATAAGCTAACTACTCCAATATTTGAGGAAATCTGAAAAACTGTCATTGCAGCTTATCAGTACTACTGATGAAAAGAATGGCCTTCATTTCCTACAGCTTTTCAGTCTTCGTGTGAAGACAGCACACAAGATCAGAATAGTTAAAACTGGAATCTAGATTAGAAGGAGACAGATTATTGTGCAGGAACCATAGTACAACATGTGTATCTTTCCTAGAAGCAAACCGTGAAGAGAGTGCATATAAATCCAAATGGAGCACAGGGTAATAATACAGTGGTGCTGAAACAGAAGTTGCAAGAGGAGTTTGAAATGTGAGCAAATTACATGTACACAGAAAAGAATTGCCTGGGTCCTATCCTTACGCTCCTCTCATCAGTCGATCCAAACATATATTCTATGACTAGCTTTATTAACATGCTGCATCTAGCATACTATATCTACATTTGCCATCTTTTCCTTTACTCCTTAAATATAAATGTTTTATTATTGTTTCAAGTGAAAGAACTGGCAGGCCATTCAGTTATATTGGAAGAAAGCAAATGGAAGAACCCACTTCAGTTTTGATCTTGGAGCTGAGTGACAGTCCCTTTGAGAACATGTCCCCTTCCCTTTCTTCCCAAGGTTCAGCAATGGCACAGTGTGAGTGAGCACAAGACCTGATGAAGGCTGAAATGAGTAATTTTCAAAGTAGGTAACTTCAGAAACTTGAGTGGTTTGCAGCTTTAATGCCACACTACAAAAGTTAGCTACTTGGGTATTTATGTCAGAATAGTTGCTTAAGAGCTGCAGTTCTGGATTACACTAAATTTTGGTCTAGCCCAGCATCTTGTCTCTGGCAATGGCCAAGATCAGACGTATGAACTTGTGTAAGGAGAGGGCAAGCATAAGCATGTTGAAACATGCTTAGTTCCTTGAAATATTCTCCTAGCTCCCAGCAATGGGTAGGTCTGGATCTATGATCTAGGAGGTATGGAAAGTTGGTGCAGGTATGATGTGTAGAAGACATACTACACTGGTGTGCATGCTTTCTGTTAAGGTCAGTAAGAAACTGTCCCACGCAGGATCAAATGAAAATTACTTATTACTTTCCTGTAAGGCAGTTTAAAGTGAAGTGCTTTGCAGTAACCAGGTTTGAAGCAAAAGAAAGTTACTGTAACTGGAAGCAGTGTTACTCCAGATGTGACCCAGTACAGAAGAATGTGGTTTCTCTTCTCTGCCTTAGTAACTGTCATTATTGTAGTGTGTATCGAGAAGCTCCTAGACAGCAAAAAAAAAAAAGAAGTGTGTATCTTCACGTTGCTTGTTTCAGACAGAAACAGTCAATTTTGAAGTCACAGTGGTTAGGTTTGGAAATTCATATGCTTGCTAATGCATATTAAGTACTTGATATATGTCATTTTTAATGCCTCACCACTTCCTAAGTTATGATTTACTTGCTTTTTATCATGGATTTCTTGTCTCAATTATCTTGAAAGGTCATCACATTGCCACTGATTATGAGAGCTGTGATGCAGTTATTTTGGTGGCGATGATGTAGGTCTGTCAGAGCTGTTGATTTAGCTCACAATGAGCCTACCTCATGTGTGGCAGTTGGGGCCAAATGATAGATTTAGGTAATGATCAGGGACAGTGTGTCTGGGAGCAGGTGCACAGGCTGACAACCAGTGTCAGAACAAAATCATCTGCTAAGTGACCGCATAGTTTTCACCAGGCTTCATTGCCTTTCACTAGGACTAAGAGGAAAATGCTTCCAGAGGAAGACAGGAGAAAGGTAAAAGTTGGGATAAAAGGAAGACTAGGGAGAATGGGCCCTTGCCAAAAGTAAACACGAGACCTGTTGCCTGGGACATGGAGAAGGCTGAGGTAGTCAGCAACTTTTTTGCTTCAGTCTTCACTGACAAGAGCTCCAGTCACACCGCCTGAGTTGCAGAATGCAGGTACTGGAAGAATGAGGAACCACCTGCTGTAAGGGGAAGATCAGATTCAAAAACATTTAAGGAACGTGAAGGTGCACACATCCATGGAACCTGATGAAATGCATCTGTCAGTCCTGAGGGAAATGGCAGATGAAGTGGCTAAGCCACTGTCCATCGTATTCGAGAAGTCATGGCAGTCTGGTGAAGTTCCCACTGACTGGAAAAGGGGAAACATAACCCCCATTTTTTAAAAGGAATAAAATGCAGACCTGGGGAACTACAGGCCAGTCAGTCTCACCCTGGTGCTTGGTGAGATCATGGATCAGATCCTCCTGGAGGCTATGCCAAGGCAGATGGAAAATAAGGAGGTGATTTGTGACAGCCAGCATGGCTTCACTAAGGGCAAATCATGCCTGACAGGTTTATTGGCCTTCTATGAAGGAGTGATAGCACTAGTGGATAAGGGAAGAGTAACTGACATCATCTGCCTGGACTTGTGCAAAGTGTTTGATGCTGACCACACAATATCCTTGTCTCTAAGCTGGAGAGACATGGATTTGATTGGATGGACCACTTGGTGGATAAGAAATTGGATGGATGGTTGTGCTCAAAGAGTTGCAGTCAACAGGTTGTCCTGAGAAACTGTGGATGCCCCATCTCTGGCAGTGTTCAAGGCCAGCCTGGATGGGGCTTTGAGCAACCTGGTCTGGTGGAAGGTGTCCCTGCCCGTGGCAGGGGGTTGAAACTGGATGATCTTAATGTCCCTTCCAACCCAAACCGTTCCATGAAGGACACTGCCAAAAGTAATCTGAAACAAAATTCAATGGATTTGGCTTTTTTACAATTTGTCTGTGGCTCTCTGTTATTTCAGTTACACCACATACAGTACAAATCAGGAAAACAGTCTGGTTTTTCCCCAGTGTCAATGGTTCCTGGCTCCCTGAAGTGCATTATGCTTGTAACAAGTTTTCTTGCATTGTTTGCTGAGTGCTCAGACCTGTGAGCAGGAAGCATCACTGCTGAAACTTTTTGGGGGCACTGCCTGACCCTGGTACTGCCTCCCTTTTTAGACTTCAGGCCATGTGGAAAGAGAAAAGGGAGCCCTCTATCCTAAAAAGTGAGAAACCAACTGTACTGGGAGGCTCAAAGCTCCCCAAACCCATTTTGTGCTAATTCCAGAGGTCCTGCAATCTTGAGCATATAGTATATATGTAGAAGTATCCAAAGTAGCTCATAGAACTACAACTCAGGTTCTCTTTGCCTAATTTATTGAGATCAGTCAACCCACTCAACCTTCTGAATTTTTCTTCCCCATTCAAGAATGTGACACACTATTCACTGACCATCCCTAAGCACTCACAGGTACCTATCTGGGCCACTTCAGCAGGCAGCAAGGTGGGAGCAGAAGGGAATTGTACACTATCTGCCCTAAGGAGGAGCAGTGATGGGAATAGGTGAGGGGACAGGCAGTCACTGGGAAAAGCCCACCTCCACCCTTGAGCACATGTTAACTTCAACTGTAGCCACCACTAAGGGTATCAGTTCTTTCTAAAACTAGTTACAACATCTAGCATATAAGGACTGTACGATTCACCTGGCTGTGCACTGCATGTCAGCCAAAGTTCATGCTGCTAGTGGCATAATGAATATAAGAACTAACAGCTTGTCCAGAATAAATTAATTATTTTTCATTTTAAGTGCGTTGTTGTTGTGCTTCTGGGCATTATTTAGACTCTAATGTTATTCTGGCCTGCAATGCTGCGTTATCCTACAACTGTAAGGCTTCTGTCTCAGCCACGCATGGGCAAAAATTAATTAGCGTCTTTGCATAAATAGAAGACAGCGAACTGTAGTAACAGTTTAAATGGGAATTAGCAAATCTTATTCTGCTTTTCTGGCCTGGTTTCCTGATTATGAGCAAAGATCTGTTAAATTTCTTCAGGGATTGGCAGCTCTGATTTGAAGTATGCTTCCTGAACAGAAATGCAAAAACTATTGCTATCCAGTAATAAAATACAATATCACCTTTGGGATTAAGTCCCCCAAATGTTTAGTTAGCTGTTTTTTGCAGATTAATCCTATTTGCATGGAGTGGTAAGGCCTTGTTTGAAATTTAGCATGCAAAAAATTAAAATCCACACTCCATTTAACTCAACTGCATGTTCAGAGAAAAGAAAAGATCAATATGAAAGAAGGAGATGACCTTACTGTGTACCCCACCTCCCAGGGAGCTTGACCTGCTGCTGCTGCTGATCCATGCCCACAGCTGAGAAAATCCCCTGGCTTTCCAGTCCCATGCAGAATGTGCAGGCGGGCAGTCTTTGCCCCAGGAAGGCTTGCAAGCAACATCCCCAGCCTTGAGAAGACAGGGCTGTCTTGGGGAGCACCAAGAGGAGAGCAGCAGGCTCCATGGGACCTGCAAGAGGAGTGACCACATCAGCTCTTGAGGCTAAGGTAAGCAGCAAAGAGGGACAGTGAGGGAGGGGAGATGATGGGACTTGGAGGAGGCAGGAGCAGAGAGCCTGCTCCAGCCTGTGGGGAAGGAGCTGCACCTGTGGCAGCATGAAAAACAGAGTGAAATAGTTTTATATCAGAATTGCAAGGGGGGAAAGAGAGGAAGAGGAGGGGATGCTTTTTGAAGTTACTTCGCTTTTAATCTTCTGAGTTGTGGGGGGCTTTGAAGTGTATTGCAAAGAAACAGAAGTAGGAATTAGCGAATCTGTAACAATCAGGTGTTGAGAGAAAAGACGTTTTTCTGTCTTTCAAAGGCAGAAACAGCCATTGTGATGCCCTTCCCTGACCTCTTACAGGACCCAAGATGCATCAGAGGCAGCTCTATTAGATGACATTTCCAGGTCTGACAGAGACTCTGTCCTAGCTGTCATCCCCTATCCCAGACACTAATTATCTTCTCTGTTAAAAATTTCCTGTTTCATTTTTCTGACCGCACAATTTGTAACGAATTGTTCCAAAAGCAGCATTTCTATAGGGCTTTGTTACGTTTTGTCTGCTAGGTGATGGACCACATTACATTACCTGTCAGCTTGCTCTGAGAAGGTGAGCATCCCTCAATGTCCTCTTAATAAGCAAAGCAGGCTGAGCTCCTCCAAGTGCTGAATGCAAGCATCTTGTCAAAAGCTCAGTTAATTCCTGTTTCAGTTTTTCAACATGCATTTTTCACGCAGCACTGAAAACAGGATGCCACGCGCCTGCCATCTCCCCTTTCTGCTCCATGGCCACAGCTCAGCCACTCTGCAGAGGTATCACTCTCGGTACTGGCAAGAGAATACCCCAAGAGGTAACAATTTGTATGGTTTCTTACATCTTGGGGTGTTTAAATACAGTGTTTTCTGTTTGTTGTCACTTAATAGGATTTGATTCCCCTGTTCTAATAAAACAAAAAAGTCTAGATGAACAAACAGCTATGGAAGGTAAAGGCCAAAAGCCTCACTTTACAAATATTTGTGGTTTCTAAAGTCAGATTTCCCCAAAAATCAGAGGATCTCTCCCCAGCCAGAAGCACAGACATGTGAAAATGTTTGCATGACTGAACTCCCTCCAGGTCAGAGGAAAAAGTCCATCAGTTGTAAGGACTTATCAATTGCAGATGGCAATTCCTTTCTTCACCATATTCTTTCCTTCAGTTTCATGTTCTGTCAATGGCCAAATACGAGAGTCTTCCCCCATCATACCTAATGTAACTTAAAATTTCATGAGAAAGAGCAAGTAAAATTGTCTCAGCTACCTGGACTATTCTGGGATCAGGAGGACACAAACTGGTGGGGTGCCTAAAAGTGGTCCCTGTGCTACTGAGACATCCACGCACCTGGACCAACATCCTGTTACTGCCTATAACAGCTGTAGTGCCCTGAAATAGACTAAAAGTCAAAATCAACAGCCTCAAGCAAGAAACAAAATCTATCCTGGAGCCTGGGGATAACCAGGAAACCGGCCTAGCATGGGGTTGAATGGCTATGTCACAAACACATATGACTAAGTGTCCTTTCAACTGGAACTCTGAATAATACTAAAGGAAGTGAAACGCCATATCTTACACCATCACTTCCAAAATTAAGAACCACCTCTGGGTTCACACAATCTCTTCCATAACCTAATCCAATATTATCTTGTAATGGACAGATGCCCTCTCCCAGCATCCCTGTTCAAAGGAGACTGCTCTGTCACTTTATTTCTTAAATATCTTCTTCTTCCCAGCACAAATTCTTTTAGGGACAGTGTACACCTGGTTGATCTTGAAGCAGCTTTTATCTGAACAGAAATAGTTCCTCTCCCTTCCTGTATGTATTGCTCAAATGTAATCTAACCCTCTCCCAGTCTTCTGTTAACACAGCTACACCAAGACAGGCTGTTTAATCTACCCTTAAGAAACAGAGAGAATCATCTCTTGTTTCTGGGTAGCACTTTGCCCACTTGTCTGTTTAAAATCAGCTGTTTCAAAGGCAGGTGATGAGAGGTCAGCACACTGACAGCTCAATGAGGCTGTTGTAGTGCCTGAGCCAGCACCAGGGCCTTCTCTGCCACTGTGGAAAACATCTCACCTGATACCTGCTGTATCTCCTGTCATTCTTCCCTGGCAGTTGAGGGCAGGAGGCTAAACAGCAGCGCATCGTTTTGCAGTGCACTCAGATCAGCCTCCTCCTCAGCATCCCTTCTTAGCATCTCAGCACACGACAACAGACCACCCTCTCTGATCCCAGGTGAATTATGCAACAGTTTTTTCTACCACATTTCTACTTTTACTAGCTCCAGGGCTACCTAATTCTTCCTATTAAATAATCCAGTCATGCATTATAAACACAGGCTTTGTCTTGCACTGTAGGCGTTAAGGGAAATGGGCCAATTTGTGATTTGAGATACCTTTCTGTGCTGGTAACACCCCTGCCAATTAATCTTCTTGTACTGTCCTCTTTACCCACGTTCTTGTGCTGTTTCTAATTCTTGCAGTACATCTCAGGTTTACGAATAAATCCTTCTGAGAAACTATACTAAATTCTTCTGTAGAGATGAGGCCAGCCAATCTATGCTATTGACTGTAATAACCTTTTTGCAGCACTCCCATCTGTATGCATTTGTACATAATTACCAGCTGATTCTGTGATCACATTTTCTAATTCTTTTCAGTGAACATGATGGCTTTTGTTACCTGCCTAAATTTACCCCTGCTCACTGATAAAATGTAACAAAGGAGATGAAAAATACTTGCCATGCATGCTTGAAAGAAGAAAATGGCTTGATGGATATAGAAACACCAGCTTTATGTATCATGAAATACAGGACCTGGTTTAACCTATTGAGTGTTTCTTCTTGTTATCCTCCCCTTTCTCCTGACAAGAGGTGGCCACAGAGAGCCTGAACACGTGATTCTCCAGGCAAGCAGTGCCTATTGTTTGCACAATAACTTCCATCAGGTCCCCAAATCTAAATGCCAGTGCTCAAGATTTAAATGAGGCCCCATGCATAAGAGAAGTGTGGATGGGCAGGTCTCACCTTCTCTTGCCCGTGAGAAGGGACACAGTCTTGGGCCAGGGCTGGCTGATGGCCACCTGCCTTTCCATCGCCTGGCAGGCAGGATTGCAGATGGTCTGGAAATCAAACCTCCTTCCACACCAGCCTATCTCCCTGCCATGGTCATTAATAAAAGTGCTTGTGCTGGTTTCCCCAGCAAGGTCAAACACACACTGACTAGCAGCTAACACCGATTCAGTCCCCTCCAGTAATTTAAAGTTGCCGTTTGCTGGCTTTCCAAGTCTGCCAGCTTGCTGCAGTATTTGCTTCCCACAGAAGGCAGCTGCGGCTCCCTATTTGTGCCGCTTTAATAACTTCCTCCTTGGGGTGGGGTGTTGGTTGTTTGTTTGTTTTAATCATCTCCTGCCCTATTGTGCTAAGCTCTCTCTCAGTGCCTCGCACTCCCCTACCCTGTTCCAGTGCCTGCTGTTATTCTTGGCATCCAAATCAATGCTAACTGGTATATAATCAGCCTGTGTTTTACCGACCAACATTTGTTCCACTGTCAGCTTTCATTTCAGCTTCTGCTCTGATACCAGTTACTGTTCTGCTCTCCAGAGTAGAGCTCTGATTGCTTTGCTGGGTGCTGTACACCACTCTTGGGGCCTCTTCCAATTATTTCCGTGTCCATATCATGGACATCATTGAGTGCAGCTTGTTGTGCACTGTCGCATCCTCACTTCTTACTAATCCATATACTTGGTTTACTTCTCCTCTGTATCTGTGTGTCCCAGCTTTTACCTACCCTCTCGTATTTGCAGGCTCATGTAATTGTAATTCAGTACAGAATATTTCTTAATTTTAAGCCTAACACAATAAAACATTAACTAAATAGTTCCTGACAGGCACAGTCATACATTAGAAGATGCCGGTTTGAGTGTTTTGGCATAAATCTACTTCGTTACATTCTGCCTCTGATAATCAAAATGCTAAAAACCTATTCCCCTCTATCCACACTTTTCTAAATTCATGTTTCGTTGATTACTAGAAGCATGGTTTGCGCTGAAGAAATAGAAATGTAGCTACCTAGACATTTACTAACATATTGTCTGTGCTATGGTGGGATTAGATTGTGTAAATCAGGTTTTGATTTTTGTGACTAAGAGGCCACATTTACAATAATCTTAAAGAAAACTTGGTTTGTGAGCGTTACAATTCCTCCTCTCCACCCTGTCACAACCTGTCACAGCAGGTGAAAGTCTTGGAGAACTAAGAATAATCAGATGCTAAGGGGATAAGAAGGCTTTATGGCCACCTCACAAACACTTCAAACATCTAAAAAAGACCCCTCCATGCCACTCCAACAAAAGTGCTTAAAATTTTATCCTAAATGCCACTTCCTTTGGTGTGTGTCCTGACTCTCCAGACCACATCCAAGCCCTGTGGCAGTGATGGATGCTGATAGGTGCACTCATGTACAACGATAGGAATATTCACTCCTTCTCGCAAAGTAAAGCACAACTGTGAAATACTGTATTTCTTTGGTATGAATTATAGCCTGGAGTCTTCAAACTCCATATGCAAATCTATTTGTGCCTAGATATACAGCCAGTTATTAATAAAAACTGTGTCAAGAAGGGTGGAAAGGGCCGTGGTGTTTGAGCTGGCAGAGAGGGGCATAATAGTCACAATGTGATTAATCATCCATGGTTAATGTGGCAGGAGAAGTGGACTAATGCAGACAGAGCAAGTGGGTTCATCTATCACCTATTCTAGTCTCTAGGAATCCTTCTCCAGCATCACAGAACTGGTTTGTTCCGGGCAAACTGGAGGATGTGGCATTTCATCATCCAGCATAGGAGAAAAGTCTGCTGGGAAGAGCTGAGCAGCTGGGAAGGACACTCACACCAGAGAACCAGAATACGAAACCTGGATATAAATTAGGGGTTTTTTTTAAGTTTCCCCAATTTAAGAAGCAAAGAGCTGAACCACTAATAATCAAGGAGGAAGAATCACAATCCTTTCCTTTCAGTGTTGTGAGTAAGGAAGAGATACAAGAGTGAAGAGAGGATAAAATGTTCTAAAAGAGATAAGATGCGGCAGTCATTTTAAAATAATTAGATATGACAGCCTGGATCCCAAGATAAGGAAAACAAGGATACAAAGGGAATCATCAACTCAGTAAGAATCTGGCAGCTCTTTTATGTAGCCTCATGTGTTTTCAAAACTAGACAATATTGTACGTTGGGCAAATACCAATGGAGAATAAACATAGCTGTATTTTTTTGCAACAGACAAAGTAGATATTACCTTAAAGGGGAGTTATTATTCCTCAGTGGACCAAATGCTGCGCCCAAAATCACACTCAATGCTATCTGTAAGATGTTGTCATTTTCTCTTAGCTAGACATGTTTGCTAACTTCACTGGATTAAATGTGAGTGAACAGGCACAGGGTGATCTGCTGAGCTCCTTGCAGGAAAAAGTGCCTGGGGTTCAAGCAGCAATCCCTTTAACCACCGCCAGACAGCTGGGGTAGGTAACAGCAATCAGCGACTGGGTGGGGAAAGGTCTGTGGTTTGAGGGGCAAGAGCTCCTCCTCTGCAGAGGGTCAGATTAGCTAAAAAGGAATAGAAATCTAATAGAAATCTAAGCAATGTGGACAGGAAAAACACTTTGTAAAACAGCTTTAGCTATGAAATGAGGACTTGCAGCAGAGAGTGATAGTGGCTTTTATCGGTGCTGGCAAGTGCAGGAGGTGTTAGCAGCCTTGCAGGCGGCCTATCTAGGTCAGTGCATCCATGTATGTGCAATGCCTCCGGCTTCAGTCCTAGAGAAAGGTAAGAACCAGCCATGTGTTTCTTGCTCTCTGCACCTTTCCTTAGCCCAGAGCCAGAGCTGTGGAGCATCCTAGCCTGATCTAGGGATGAAGGACCTGGTGTGGGGATATAACTACTGCTTGGGGTGGGTGCAGTTGTAGACGACTGAGGGTGATGCTGGGGAGTGAGAAGCTGAGACTGAAGAGAAATCAGAGGGCTGTGCTGGGAGCAAGCGTGAGCCAATTTTCTTTTTAGATTCTCATAAGTGCTGTTTGGAGACCTAGAGAAAAACTGCCCTGGGACTAAAGGATGAGTTTCCTATTGAGGGGAAAACAGCGAGGCAAGGATAAAACCCTTCTAATGAGAATAGCCAAATGTATTCCTTTGATCTAGCTGGGTTTAAACCTCATCCATATGTTTATTAGCCTCTTATCTGAGCCATATGCCTTCTTGCAGCTGCATTTCCCTTATCATAGAGCAAGAGGAAAAGTCTCAGAATGCCTAAAAGCATGTCACTCTTTCATATGCTTCATAAAATCACAGCTGTCACCCACATCGCCGTCCCCCATATCGCTGTCCCATCTCCATAACTGCAGTAAGTCATCCTTACTTGCTACCCGATTGTTCACTGCTTTCTCCTCCCAATCTTTCCCTCACCCTTGTCCTCCCTCTCCTCTGACCACCTCCTGCCACACTTTCCCTTTCTGGGGACCCCTAGGCTCCTGATTCGTCTCTCCCGGCTCAGTTCACCAAGTGAATGGCGGCTGCTTTAAACCCTATTGATATGCAAAAGTGCCTTTGTGGTGAGTCTCTGGCACCTTAGAAACCCAGCTGCTCAGGGCACTTGCTCAGAGATTCCTTCACAAGGAACCTCCCCATTGTGCCGAGTGAATGCCAAACAGCTGAAGGCTGGGCTTAGGGATGAATGCTGATGGAAGTTCCAGAAAATGAAGCAACCTTCAGTAAAATGTAGGCTGCCAAAGACTGTGAGTCTGATATGACCTCACTATGTTCATTTAGAAGAGATTTTTTTGTATAGGGACATCCCCTCAAGCCTGTGGGGAGGTGGAGGTATATGTTGATGCGCTAAAACACACCTATAATGGTATGACCTCCATTTGATCTCCTCATAAGGCCAGTGCTTGGCTTGATTTAATCTGAGTTAAATCTTGCATAACAAATGTATTTCCTATATGCAGCAATTCAAACGCATTTCCCGCTTGGTGCTAACCTGTCAAAGCAAGACATGAGAAACCATGGTATGTGTGCAGAGCCTGTGAGAAGGTGATCCTCTAGGGATGAGGCATAGGAGTGTACAAAAGAGCAGACACTCCGTCCACACTGATTCTGAGCTGATATGAAAGCCTCATCCATGCAGTAGCTTGTGGAGTGCAAGGACATGTGCTGAGGCTCTGCTTGACCCCACAGCTATGGGGGGGAGCACAGGACCTGAGCACTCTGCATAAGCTTGATCTGTGGACAAGACCCTTCTCTTGTTTCCTAGAGAAAGTGTGTGTCTCAGCCCAAGGTGCTTGGTTTGTCGCAGCATCCTGGCTGAGAGTGTCTTCTCAAGGGAAAGCGCCAAGTCCAGACTCTTGTGCTGCTCCTAAGGGCCCAACACAGGGCACGATGGAAAAGTCCACTTGAAGTAAGGGTCTTTGCCCTTTCGGAGGTGCCCTGTATGGAAGTAGGGCCTGTGGACCTGTAGTTGCAATTACAGGCCTCCACCTGCCTGCAGCACTTCTTTGGTGTGTTTCCCTTAACGGGAGCTCATGCTCTCCCTGCATCTCACATGGGCTCAGCTGAGGGTAGCTATGGCTTGAAGGAAGCCATGCTGTTGGCAAGACTCTCCTCTGCCCACAAGATCAGGATGCCCCAGTTGGCACCAGTCATGCCTGCCAGAAGAGTTGGGGGCTATTTTCTTGTTTTACTCTTGTGCCAGACTTCACTGAGGGAATTGCCCGAGACTTGTGGAATTGCAGCTTTTGTGCTTTTGATTTGTCAAAACACCCTTTGCGTGACTGGACTGGGAAATGATCGCACTGCATGGCTGCAGCCTGCTGCAGCTTTTGCTTCTCAGTTTACCCTTAGCTGCCGGTCAGCTACAAATGCATCAATCTATTAGGTGGAAATGAAATGAATTATTTTTTCTCTCCCAAACTTTCTTCATGGGTGAATTAACAGAGTGATCCATTGGCTCAAGCAGAGGCTGATCACTGCCTGTGCCCCCAGGAGTTCTCTGTATTGCTGAAGTTTCATTTCTGGCCTGCTAACCAGGGGAAGTACTTGATGGGGAATAATAGTGCAGAGAGAAGCACACAAATGGGGAAGAGGACAAAGATACAGAAACAAGACAGACTGACACAAGCTCCTGTGTGCTGCTTTACTAAGGGAAATGACTCCAGAAGCGCCCAGTTTTGGCAGGTCCCTCAACTTTCCATGAGCGGCATATTAATGAAGGAAAACAAGCAGGACATGGTACAGCCAGAACACCAAGGTGTTGCTGGGGCACAGACATTGCCCATGGCTGTGCTCAGCAAAGGGCTGCCACAAAGGAGAATGTGGCAGAGTGTAAACAGGCTTAGACCGATGGTCTGCAATAAGATGAAAGACTTCTAAACACTTCTTCTTGCACTAAATCTTCATTGAAATGAAAATAAATAAGCAATATGAAGGTGGGGGTATGCTAGGAAGATTGATTAAGATGTTCAGATGTTAAAGTGGTGCTCAGTCCATCCTTCAGCCCCTTCCAGCTTGACATCTGAGAACACCCTCTGGAGCCCTCTGAAAAGGGAAGCAAGCTAGGTACACAGAACATGGTTACGAAAACAGGCTTATTGCTCCAGGCTGTGTTGATCGGCTGCACAGGTGTTTGACAGGTAACCCACAGACCCCAAATCATATGAATTGTTTTACCTAGAAATCCCTTTTCACACCTTTTCCTTTCCCAAATAACCTACCTGCATCTATTCAGTCTTTCCCCATGGGCCCTCAGCTTTGCTGTTTTGGCTTCAGTAACAATCAATAAACCAGAACCTCCCTATCTCTTCATATTTTGCCTAAAGGGAGTTCCCAATGCTCCTGTTTCACTCTGAAATGCCTGATTGTTTTTCCAGCTCCTGTTTTATTGGTTCAGTCCTGGGTGCGGTTGGCCAGCTGGTTTTCCTCTTTCATCCTCTGCAATGTTTGGCTTTTTTCTGCATTGTTCTCCTACCAGGTCCAGCCACCTGTATGGAGACCTTAACAGCTGATACTTCCTTCTGAAGACTGCAGAGTATAAACCCTTTATGGCTGTATTCAGGTTTGTTGCTTTCAAAAATGGTGCTTTGCATTCTCTGTTTCAACAAAAAAGTAAGGCTGAGTGAAAGGCAAAAAGGCAAAGAAATTCTGAATCCCCTGAATTTCACACGTATAAGTAAAGCCAGATTATCCCAGCTGTTCAGCTGGCACAAAGAGTACAGAAGTTCAAGGCTTCACACACCTGTAATTTTTTTGGCTAAAAAACCACTTCCCTTCAAACCCAGATCAGTCTTCATAATAAATTGCGGGTGTTCAATGGAAGAAGTAAGGTACTCTCAGCTGTAACCTTTCATCATGTCAGCAGTTGGGCTGTCTGCTTCTTGTACCCTATGTGGCCTTACTTGCTGTCTGTGCCCTGTGTTTGCTGTGGGACTATTTGTACCTCACCTTATCAAAGAGATCGCTGAGGCTCTCAGGTGCTGTTTGCAGCACAATCAATTGTTTTGGTTTTTGATCTTGGAGACAGTAAGAAAGAAACCACTCTCTCTGGGCTTTCTGCCCGCGTCTGTAGCAAGTTGAAATGTTCATTTACTTTCTAATGTGTTTGGGCACAAGTGTTACACAAAGTGCTGGCAAAGTGGGGTAAGGTCCTATGGGAGCATCCAGTGGAGCAGAAGCCTTCAAACGCTAAGCGTGTGGGTGGGGGAACCAGGAAAGGAGAAATATGAGACCGGATGGGGCACCAAGGGTAGAAAGACCAGAGACAGGGACTGTGCCAAAAAGAGAAGTAAGTCATGTAGAGAAGGGGCATGACTTGACCTCTTGTAAGTGACATGAAGAGAAAGACTGTTGCCAGTGACAGCTTCTGGAAGAGCAGTCCATAAATCATGTTGCTTTTCTTAGTGGGAAGATGCAGTTTTGAGGGGCAACTCTGGCAAACCCAATGTTCTAAGCCTCTGTGAGAGGGAGTTCTTTGGTAATGAAACGCTGACATCAGGCAAGCAGCTGCCTCCAAGCTCTGAGCTGCCACCTGGATTGCTGCTTTGAGACTATGCCAGCTGTTAGGAACTGACAAAGAGTGGCCTCATTTTAGAATTACCATTACTTAGTAGATGTGGTGTATTTGCTCCTGCAAGCCATAAACAGAACCATAAGTAAAAAGCTTTGCTTGTGTGCATGGGTCATAACTAGTGAGCACCAACAGTCACCTGAATCCTTCCCCAGGTGACATATTCCAAAGCCTGCTGAAGTCTCCTTCACCCATAGCATGCTGTACTAGTTTGTTTGTGCAAAAGCTTATGCAGCTCATTTTGCTGTGCAGACAAAGCCTTTCATTTGCACCCCCTATTTTCTGATGTAAGACTTACAAAAGCACTGAACTCTCCAAAACACCACTTCTAAATAGCTAGGAACTGCGTTTCAAAGCTAGATCATGCCTAGATGATGTGGCACTGGGCTGAGAGGGATGGCGCTCGCTTGCGTAATGCAAATACGGCAATCATTTGTGGTTTTCTCAGCACTATAGTTGTTCACTAGTTCACTGAACCTGAACTAGTTCAAGTGTCACCTTGTGGCCAGCACGTTTGTTGTTACAGAGCTATGTAATTATCACATATAACAAGTTCCTATAATAGAAGTGCTCTAAAATGAGAAATCCTACCCGTCTGAAGCTGACCATGCAATGAATGGTTGGTCTGACATTTCAGTTTCTTGATTCTCCACCTGTAAAAAGGGAGAGAAAGTAAACATCCCCCAACATCCGATTGCTGTGATAGTAAATGTACACCTATTTGTTATGTATTCAGACATTATAGTGTGAGTGTGCAGAAAGTGTAGAAATGACAATTCTCTGTCACACAAGAACGTAAATGCCATGTGGTTAGACAAGACAATGAAGGTGAATAGAACACTGAATGGCTGTATTAAGCAAGCTCCTACTTCTTTCAGTGTTGCAACACGGGTTGTGCAGAGAAAAAACATAAAGAATCCTGTAACCCAATACATTGTTTGAACATATGACCTCAGTTGTGGTGTCTCCTAGCATCCAAATAGTTCAACCAATATTACAAGACCATTAACGTCATAGGGTGTGTTTTATTATACTCATAATCCAGGAAAAGGGAAGGGGAAAAGAGATTTGTCACAGGCGTGTTCAGTAAAAACTCTCTCCAAAGGTAAATGGCTGCCATGCCAGGATGTGGCCCATCTTAAATTTATAGCTTTCCCCCTAGGACTATAGGACTGAAGAGTATCAGTGCTACCAGTGTTGTGCAGTATGCTATGTATTTGGCACAATAGTTAAAAGAAAGGCTGTGAATAAAAGTGATACAGCTGAAGCAACAGCTAAACAGAGTTTTGGAAGCTGCTTTTGGTGTGGGAAAGCATATGGTTTGAGCAACAGGACCTGATCGATAGAGGGGGTAGGGGAAGAGGCAAGGAAGAGTCAGATGTGGGTTTGCTTTGCCTATTCATCACTCGCTGCCTCTGTACAGTCAGCATCACATAAGACAGAGTCTTCCATACAGTGAGGCTGCCTTGTGTGATGTCTGCTGCCTTTTGTCTGGGTGGAATTGATAATGGATTGGGGTTCTTCCACCTGGTTTGATGACTGAATGAAGGTGAAAGTACTTGAATCTGAAAGGAAAAGCTCAGGTTTGTGGGTTCTTGACAAGACTATTTGGTATGAAAAGTAATCCTGCTGCGAGAGGGAGCTCTTAATCACCTTTTCTGAGTGTTAGCACATATTAAGACAGTTATAAATTTGATCTTTTAAAATTAATTGAAGGTGTAAAAATATATATTTTTTAAAGTAACCATTTCTGAAACAAAATCTTGTTCTTAATCCCACTTTTTTTTTTTTCATGTGTTCAAAACTAGACACTTGCTTTGACCAAAATTCATAGACGACATTCTCCCAGAGCTTCTTTAAACACTGAGAGGGATATGTGGGATATCAAATAGGGGTTGCAGCCTCTATTCCTACAGTATTAGCCCACGTAACTCAAAAAATGAGTGTAAGTGCCTTTTCCCTGGATACAGAGACTCCTTTTTTCATCTTTGCCATAGGAGCAAGAAAGCACATTTACTGGGCACACTACACTCTTGAGGGAGGGTGATGTCTAGTATCTTCTTCCTGCTTTCCCCAGCACCAGTGTTAGCAGATACCACCCATGCTCACCTGATCACTTCAGGCACTTTGCTGTTCCTTGCCCTTGTACTCAAAAATGACACATGCAGTTGGTAAAGGCTTGTTTTTGCATCTTACCTGAATGTTTTCATTCTCTAGCAGGTCCTCAGGACTAGTTGGGGACCAATGCCTTCACACCTTGACTTCTCTCCATTAGTAGAATATACATGTTGCCATAACTTGCTTTCCAGGCACCCAGGCAGGTGTTTTCACTTATTTATGAAAAGAATGGTTATGCTATCCTCACCACCTTCACTTACCCAAGTGTTGTACACATCTTCTTACATAAAATGTGGTTTTCTCTTCAAGTAATTGAGAGGCTGCACTTTTCAGATGCTCTTATCCTGTTGCTCTTCACCAGTCAAGTATGTTCCCTTTTAGTTTAAACTTCAGAAGGATGATTCTTGCTAAAATGATGGCTGTCTGCTCACTGATTGCCCTAAACATCACTAGAAGATCATCCCTAGGCCAGCACTGTCCTGGTTTCACCATCACAGGCTCCCTGTCGTTCTGCTGCTCAGGTCATGTATCTCTGTGCTTCTTTCCATTTTTAACAGGATTTTGGGATTTTGTACTCAGTTTGACCTGCTAGCTGGTGTTTCCATTCTTTAGTCACAGCTAAGAGACTCTGTTCTCAGTCTGAGGCTTTCTGGCACACACACAAACTCCAGCACCATCACCACCACCCATTGCTTATAGGCAGCTGAGCAGCTGCCTTCATTTTCTTTTTCCAGAAGAGCACAGCTCAAAGTCTATGGAATATTGATGTACCATAAAGCACTAGTTTTGATGGAGACCAGTGGCAGTCATATATTATCTCTACTTGTTTTCTACCTTACTTTATACTAATAGATTAGGTCCATCTACTTAATAAGCACAGAGAGGTTCTACTGGGGGAGGGGGAAATAAAGGTGAAACCATACAGGAAATAAGATTTATAAATCCCATTAGCTCTTGAAAGGAAGATCAGTTTTCATTGCAAACTTCATTTTCCATACATATATATATATATATCTCTCACATAAACAAGTTTTCACGTGCCTCAGGTGAGAAAGTAGCCTGAAGTTCAGAAGCTGCAGACCACTTGTGGTTTTCAGAAGTCTAAAGTAGCTGTTGAGTGTCTAATGAAGACTTTGAATAACAAATTCAGATAAACAGGTTACTCTGTATAATAATATGTGGAAACTCTTCCAAAACACTTGCATGCAAACAGTTTCCATAAAGCCATGATATGCTGGGATATCATCTTCAGGTTAAAATAAAACTGGATCTACTGATGCATTAGGATTTCTTTTTTAAAATATATACTCTACAAGCTAAAAAAGAAGAAGATGGGCCTCCAGTAAACCATCATCTGGGGAAAGGCAGAAGGGACTGGCACAGCGTATGATGTTATCTGCTGTAGTTATTAACAATTTGGATGGCAAAGCAGAGAGTAACCCTGGTTCAGCGATGAGACTTGCTGCCAGGGAGTCTGCAACCTTGCCCAAATCAAGGGAATGAGTTAGGTAAGCAGCTCCTTTATATGCAGAAAGGATCTGCATTATCATGGGTAATTTCAAGTCTAAAGACACATACCACAGGGCTATTCCTGCCAACGGCAAAATACCTGTCAGGTCTCTAAATACAATTTTTCCAAACAAGTTATCAGCACAGGCTCAGGACTATTCTGTGTCTGCTAGATAGAATTATCTCTAACAAATGTTTCTAGTTCAACAATTAATTCCTACAGCTACCTATAAGCAAAGCGTGATCAGAGCACAGCCTCATGGAGGAAAAGAATGTGGTTCTGGAACAAACAGGAAAAGCTCAGGAGTAATGCTCAAAAGGTAAACGTGCTTCAGGGAAACTGAGTGCAGGAGGGTTATGTCACAAAATAGCTATGTTGATAAAGATTTTTAAAATCATTCTTTTGATATCTAAAAAGTATAATTATTTCAGATTGATGTTGTGCCTACAAGTATATATTTAACATCTATAAATATACCTATTAAATACCTATTTTATACATGTGCATATATATATTTGTCATTGCTATTTTTTACTTCCATTTTAAAGACATTTGCATAATGGAAGCATGAACAGAGGGAGCATTTAGTCAAGATATTAAACTGTCAGGTATAGGTATGAACCTGTGTCGTGTTCTATAACCAGTATTTACTGAAAAACCCCACTACCAACAACAGTCTATGGTCAATCAATATCACAGACAAAGAGAGGGATTGAAATCTGATTAATTAACGGATTTGTATTTAGCCTCCTGAGCAAAAGGGAATCATGCAGTGTGCTGCTCTGATGTGCACTGTAGCACTGTTCAAGTACCTGTTGTGACAATAAAGTATCTGCCTAGCACTGTGTGAAGAATATACAAGCAGAGGAATATCACATGAGCAGGAATCTAATGACTATAAGGGCTAAAAAAAATCTAATGACTATATAGGGCTAATAGTCTGTCTTAGAATGCTTTGTGCAAAAGGATTCAAAAAGATTTTTAAATGGGAGGAAAAGATATAAAATTTAATTTCTTCGCTTACTTCAGTTGAAAGTTAAGAGGTAACTTGATCCTGGTCCACATGTATGTGAATAAGAGAAGTATTTGAATGTTTATGGAGAAAAGCATAAAAAGAAATCTTCAGTACGTTGATATTTCTTGCTGTGTTTCATTTGCAATCATGTGAACTCAAAAGGAATTGGCTTTTTCTCTTTCTTTTATATCATACAATTTATATTCTTAACTTGCACAATGGTTATCTGCAGAATTGACATGAATTGCTCTGAAAATTGCACCTAACTCATGAAAGCTACAATTGATTTAAAAATGGTAACTATTCTCACTTCCTGTAATCTCAGAGCAGGCTTGAATACACTAAACTTTGTCTAGATTAGCTGGGCATTTTTGTAGAAGTGTTTCATTCACGGGAAGCAATGATTTTCATTTGCAAATATTAATGGATCTGTGACCTTCTTTGATATCAGCTTGGATCTTCTATTGAAACTAATGGGACTTACTTTGAGAGAGTAATGGCTTCCTAATAGTACCTGTGTGCTAAGACTTTCATGCAGCTTGTGAAGATGGCTTGGAGTTGTATTAACACTCACTGTGCACAAATAAATGCTGTTCAGACAGAGTGTTTCTGTACAAAGCAGCTCTAACCCCCACCAGAGGCAGTCATGGCTGCCTACCATATTTCAGATCTTCAATCTCTTTTGTCCTATTCTTGCCTCTGGCCTCAGCAACTGTAAACAGCTGTGAGAAAGTAAAATGTATTAATCTAAGCCCACCTGAATATATGCATCTTGAACAGTTTTGCAGAAGAACTCAGGCCACACAAGAGTAATTCAGCATGGCTCTGTGATGTCTTGTACAAAAACCTTACCAGCTGAGTGAAGTCCTCCTGCCAGGAAGCCCTGCGAAGTCTTCCCATCATGTTAGATCTTACACTTCAGGACTCTGTACTGGTGGCCAGGAAGTAATTAAAAGCCTAGCATCTGGACTCATCACTCAGTCAACACAGCCACTGATCAACAAGTCAACACTTGATCAAGACCTCCTGGCAAGCCCAACTTTGCTGTTTTTCCCTCTATCAATGCATGGCAAAATGACATCTCTCTGCTTTTAGCTTTGCCTCAGGCTTAGTGTATCTCTGCTAAATGTTATGCTACTGTTGTTGCCTGAGCTGCAGATACAGTGCTGTTCTGCCGCAGCTGAGGTATTTCTCCTCTAGTGAGTTGCACTGGTATTTTGTTGCCGTGTTATGCAAGTTGCTGTCTTCTCACTGGTAGTATGTCTTCTGGGATGATTATTTCTTTTGGCCAGCATATTCATGAAGGTCAAAATTGCTCTTCTCATACTCTGTGCAGAGCTTGCCATGCCATACTCTCTTTTCAGTGACTAAGATCCTTTGCTTGCCAGCCCAGATTAGCTACAAACTGCTAGTAATGAGCATTTTGTGTTCGGTAGATCAAATTCCAGGTAATGTAAATGATCAAATTCCAGCTTGGAATGTAATAGATGTATCTAGAAAGATCTGTCCTATTTAGTCCTAGCTGCAGCTGCACTGTACAATCTTGTACACAAATTTGCTGCAATAGGGTCCAAATTGGCTCTAACATCATATGATGTTGATGGAAACATATGAAAACAGGTACCTCCCTTCCTGTGGTGTAGGTAACATGGGAGGTAGCTTCATAGAAATGTGGGGTGGTCCAGATGGGCAGGTGATACCAGGACATCCAGAGAAGCAAAACTATTGCTGCACTGAGAACTTTTGCACTGAAGGGTACTATGGGAGATGGTGACAGCATTTGGTTGAGAAAAACCAGCTTAATCTCTGCTTGCCTATCAGAACCTCTACTGGGGAAATAGACAAAGTTCAACACAGAAGGACTCTTCTGACACCTGGGTGTAAAGGACTTCTTACGTCCCAGAGGTTGTCTTATCTCCTGCTGCCAGATGTAGTGCTCTGACCACACCAGGCTTTGATCTCAACTCTGTGTGCCAGACAGCGCATTCTGGCCAGCATATTTGACCCCTTTGACTGCTTGAGAAATGTCAAAGAGACTGCATTGAGCAGAGTTTTGAGTGGTTGGTAAGTTCAAGGAAAACATTATAAAAAATTTTGATTTGAAACAGATAGGATTGTCCTGCTGAAACAAAAATATTTCATAAATTTATCATGATTATTACCAAAAGAACATTGCCAGTGTTTTCACCTTGGACTAGAAGTATTTTTTTGTCGTTTGCATTTAACAGTTCATTTTTTTATTTATATGAATTCTGTTTACTGAATTAAAGCAGAAATCAAGTTTACATTAAGTATGTAGGTCCAAAGAAATAAGTAAGGAACTGTGAGCTCTGTCTGCTTAACCAGGTTTTCAGTCAGCTTTCATTTCTTCCTCTCTTTTCTTGTCCATAAAATAAGATCATTACTTCCCATTGGCTTAAAAGACTCACTGGTCTTAGAAATATGAAGGATTGCAGTCAGGGAAGCTGGAGAATGCAGTCTGAAAAAGGCTTATGAGAGAGCAGTGCTCAGAAAAGCTACATATGAAGGCATAATCTTTCCTTCCTGATTCAGGTTAAGGCTAATCAAAAAGCTTTAAACACAACTTGTCTTTACCTAGATGTCAGTTAGACTTACAGTGCATACAAACCTGCCTTACCCTCTGCAATGTGAATTAATGCTTACTGAAGTCAGTGGAGGCTGGAGCAGAGCTTGTGTGGGTCAGGGGACCATGGAATAAACACTAGTATCTGGGACGAGTTTGCCAGCTGAGCCGTATGAATCTCATAGCCTGAAAATCTGGATGCAATTTGTTATTGTACTGTCCCCACATTTTCCCCCCATATATCATTTGAATAAAGACTATATTAAGGCATCCATAAGCAATACAACAATATTCCAATTTCACAATCTGTCACAATGCCAAGGCTTCTTATGTGTTGGCGTTTGGCTTGCAAAGCTATCTGAGTTCATTCTTCTAGCTGCACAGAGGCTACTGATGCTGGAAAACAGCTGAATAAAATGAACTAACATGAAATGAATTAAGTTATCTTAAGGGTAGTTTTCATTCCCCTGCTGATTTCTTAGGACAAAACAAAATAGCAGGTGAATTTTTTTTAGCTGCTCTATCAGCTCCTCCAAACTACTTACATCAGTGCTTTCAAAGGGGAAACTCATATTCTTGTGGATTAGAGACCTCTATTCCATAAACTGTCTTGTCTTCATGTTCACAATCCTAGCCCAATGAAACATATGGAAGGGCAATCCTGAATATAGAGGGACCTCTGCACATGATTACACATGAGGTGTTTCCAGTTGTAAAGAGTGCCTAGGTCAGTATAACTAGGCTGGCTTTTTAGGAGCACATGGAGCCATGGCTGCTAACACCATTTGCAGCTCAGCACTTGGACAAGTGGGCTCCTGAATCACATCAAACGCATCTTATTAGCGCACACAAAGAGTTACAGCAGGTGACTTGTGGCGCTTCACAGTCATCTGTGGCTCAGGCAGTGACAGAATTGTGTCCTGGGCAGCATTAATCTGCCTTAACCATGAGCTCATCCTTTCTGACTCATCCACCGTGTGCTTTCCAGTTCCTACAACAGGCACAGGAGCTGTTTTTAGTCCTTTTCCTTTCACAGCCTTGGTTCCCTCCAGGAGAAGCTCTATCCTGTGATTTGAAGGAGGAAGGTCCTGTGCAACACATGCCACAGCCCAGAGTCAAGTGCGTATATAAGCACACCATGGTAAGGCTGCAAGGGCAATATCAGTTTACTCAATTTCCAAACAGTTTTCTTTCCAACCCTCTATTCTTATATACTCTTTGCTGTATAATAATTTTAAGTGCAATGTCTCACCTTCCCATACGGAAGAGTCACTGCCACGTAAGTAGTCCAAAAATGAATTAAGTTGTGCTTAACTCAAAAATGAAACCTGCACTGTCTAGGAATATGCCAGTCAACTGCTTAATCTATTTATTGCTTGGAGGATTCATTATCTCTCTGAATACCTGCTGCTTCTTTAGAGAGTGCCATGAAAGAAGGCAATAAAATGCATCCAGGTATAATATTCTGTGCTATAGACAGATGATAGCCACTATACCTTTAAATGTCTTTCTGTCTTTATGCAGAACGCATTACACTTAAAATTAAGTATTATTTTTATATGATGAAAACCAGTGTAAACATGTGATGCACATATGGGCTTATACAGGCACGAAATAACTGAATAAGTCACACGACTCCATTTGATAATGACTATCTTTTTCTTTTGCTTCAGTCTGTCACAGCTCTTTAACTTCATCCTCCCTCAGATAATGCTATTTGAATAGAGCGTTGTTTCTATGAAAAGTCTTGTGACAGGGAAAAGTTATGTATTAAAATGACACCAGTAACAGAAAGGCAGCATAGCTTTTTATTTTGCATGTGATGTTGGCAGTTCAAAGATGAGTTGAGATAGTCACATACTTTGGAAGTGGCTTGCTTCGTGGCTTAAAAATCCCAGTGTTTTGCTTTCTAATGTATTAAAATAGACAAGATAGCTCAGCTTACTGCTCCTGAGAGGCTGGTGACAGCTCAGATAAAGCCAGACTCAAAGCCAGATCCATCAGATTTCAGGAGAAAGTGGCTTGGGATGCTCACTATTAGGAGAGCAGCTGGGATACCCTTCCAACCTGCTTGCTTGACCCAGCACTCAGCTAGAATAGTCTTAAGGGGAAAAAAAATTACTTTCATAAAGTTGCAAATGGACCTGTAGAAAAGTGCTGAAAAGCAGGACTCTTCTGCCTGAAGTAACCAACATTTGGTCTAAGAGGAAATGGGGACTTTGCATAAAAAATTCTTACTGCCCACATCTGTTCTGATTCATCCCACAGAAATGCATAGAGGTATTTTAACAGGCATTATTAGCACTTTGTCTTGGTTTGCTCACCTAATCACAACCCATTCATTTGAAGAACACTGATTTTATTTCAGGCAGTAAGGAGATAAGATAGAGAACATGTATTGGACTGTCAGTGCTTAAATACTCATAAGCACTAGTAAAAGCAAGTAACAGTCTTCAAATAAAAGTAGACGGTTTTCTCAGGAAGAAATGTGATCTCTGTCTATTTCCCAGGATTTCACAGATACTGAAGGTTTCTATCCATATCTGTATAAATAGCATATTATGCACATTTGTGAAGCTGGCCCTCCACTTATCTAACTTACTTTTATTATCAAAAGTGTAACATAGCTATAGCAATGTTTCTTACATATAGAAAAATAACACACCTTCTATAATGCCTTTCTTTTAGGAGATGAGAACATTTCAAATGTATTCCAGTTCAGTAAAAATGCTGATAATAAATTAAATTCTTCAGCCTATTTTATGTACCACGATACAAAAGATGCTGAGGCTGGAAAATCCAAAGTCTTGGGACATATTGCTCAAACTGTATGAAGAAGCAGATGGACATGGTAGGCTTCAGGCTTCATGCCAGTTTTCAATTGATGTTCAGCCTTCATAAGTTTTCAGATGTTACGTACTTTGGTTCAAATACTGAAAGTATGGATCTGAGCATATTTGGAAGTAATAATCAAAATCATGGCTGAAGTTGTTTTCTGTGTGGTGATATAAATGTCATTAGCAGTCTCTGAGCATTATCCTGAAAACTCTATAGAATAAAATGCTTAAACCCAGGACAAATAGTTCCAAGTTATCTTATAGAGTTATTCTCAAGATTGTATGGCTGTAAAATCACCCTTGCAAAGATATCTGGCTGCATGTGTAGGAGCCATGACACTGACATCTCTTCATATCTACAAGTGTTCCCATGAAGAGAACCAATTTATTTTTCCCTCAGGTTACTTGTTTCTTAACGCTCTTTGTGACAAGTTTTGCTTCCCCAGATTGACACTATTGTTAGAACATAAGTACAAAGTACAAAATGCACTTGTAGCTGCTCCTTTCACATGGCTCAGGATTTCTCTGTGTTCAGGCATTGTTGCTTGTTGTCTGTGTTCAGAAACTACACCTTTTTGACTTCTTTGTGTTTCTTTGCAAATTTAATACACTTGATTAGTGATAGTGAAAAGGGGGTGTGTGTTAATATTCCATTAGGTCATTTAGTAATGCTTATTCATAGGTTTTATGTAACAATTTGACCATATTCTTTTTCAAGTTGGCAAAAATGTGTATGTTTATTTGTGTATGTATGTGTTTAGGTGGATCAACCAACAGCTACATGATACTAATGGAGACTGAGAAGAACTTAGTAGTGTTTTAGGGGGATATGGGATACTAGAAGATTCTGCACCCTACTGACAGACATCCTAAACCCACACAGTCTGTTTCAGATCCCTGCAGGAGCAGAAGAGAGCAGGTGTGAGGTCCCATGGCAGCACACATCACATCTGCTGCTCACCTTGCAGCCTGTTAGGTGTTAACTCCTCACAGGTAATGAGAAGAGTTATGTTTTCCCTGGTGGGTGACTTCTGCACATCCTCTGCAATGTCTTTATGTGTCTCTCCTTGCCTCCTGTTAGCTGACAAGCTTCTGTCCCCTGTGGCCAGCGTTGCACAAAATGAGCACATGTAACAAGAAGTCTTACAGCTTTGAGCTGCTCGAGAGCTGCAGAAAGCAGCAGGCAAGGCAGAAAACAAAACCCTCCCATCACACAATAGCTGAGGTTGAAAGGCACCTCTGGAGATCATCTAGTTCAGCCTTCCTGCTCAATAAGGTTTTGCTAGAGCAAGTTGCCCAGGACCATATCTAGATTTGGTACAGTTTTAAAAATAAAGGCCAGAATAGCCTCCTTGCCCTGCAAGAACAGGATGTCACATAGGTCAAACTCATCCATTCTGGGCAGATAAACTGCACTGACCCTTGATGTTCATAGTAAGAGGACTGGAAGGAGCTTTAGCATAAAACTTGCCTAAAAAAGGCATGGTTTATTGCACCTTTTGCCCTGAAGATCTCTCCAGAGAGGGAAAAAAACACAGAGCTTGTATTTACAAAAATGAATCTTTATTCCTTTAAAATATAATAAACCAGATTGAAAGCATTAACCTCTGCTCCACAAAGTAATTTCAGCACAATGCAGAATCTGACTGAAATACACTGATTCTTCTGAAAGTGTGAAGGACCTCTTGCAAATAGCCAGTGTGAAGGTATTGTATTGTGTGATCCCCTGCTGTCAGGGCAATGTGAAAGAATGAGAAAGTGTTTCTGGAAATTCAAGCAGTTTTTATATCATATTGACATAAAAATACATGCTCCTTAAAGTCTGTATGAATGCACCTGCCAACAAAAACAGGCATCCTATGAAAGGATACTATATGGTATTCTGGAATATATAGAATTGTAGAATAGTACGGTTTGGAAGGCATCTTCAAAGGTCATCTAGTCCACCCCCCTGCAATGAGCAGGAACATCTTCAGCTAGGTCAGGTAGAATAGTTTAATTATGAACTGAAGTCATTGCATTTTAGAAAAAGCACCTTTCCAATTTTTCTTGTCATGAGCCATTGCCATACTCTACCAAAGGAAGAGGACCAGTCCCTCCCCCCATTCTTACAGGCATATGTCACAGATATTCCTCCCATGTTTAGTTATTTTGGGGTGGGGAGGGCTGGTTTGGGGTGTTTGTTGGCATTGCAGAATTGTAAAAATGTCCTATTTTAGTCAACATTAAATGTCAGTCAAAATGTTTAATGGTGGTTGTTCTTTGTGACGGAAAAAAACAATCTTTCTGTGGAGCAGAAGGATGCTCTAAATTCCAAATATTGAAAGACCCCATAGAATTAATCCAGGAGATAACCAACAAATTCTTCTGATGACATTATTGTTACTATAGAAACATGCCTAAATCCATACCTCTCCTGTCATTACTTGGTCAATGGGGACTTTGGTAACAACAGTGCAGAGTCACAGAGGTATAAAAGCATCTCCAGCCCTCTCCATTAAAAGCAGACCTACAGAGACGCAAGTTGTTCTTCAGAGCTGTGTTTGAGGGGCCTTTTCTTCAGCCACCAGGTTTCTGTCACATAATCTAACACCAAAAACTCTTACTCACTGTAAGATGAATAAGATGACAGCTACAACTTTGTAGTCATTACTTCAAGATTAAAAATGTCAGCCTGAACACCTTGCAAACCTGCAATGCTGCCTCAGCCCTGTTTTCTTGCATCCTCAGTCCATTTTTCTGCATTTGATGTTTCTTTATGAAGTTCTTCATTATTTGGTGGGTTGCACTGCTGCAGGAGGTCACTGGGGCAAGTACTTCAGTATGAATTTTGAAAGTGGATGGACAGAATTATTGCTAAAGTTCTACCTAAGAGAGGAGCACAGGCAAAGCTGTAACTAAATCCCAGCCTTCAGAGAGTATGAGTGCTTTCCTCTGCCACTCCACCACTGCTGTCTTTTAGGTTTTAATAGCATTGCACATATGCTTCCATCTTGCCTGTTGTTTTCCCAAGAGCCATCAAAGGCAGTCCTTTACACAGGCAAAACACCTCCAGGATCCAGAGCTGGCCTGTTATTTCCCATAGGTACCACTTCAGTGATTTTGTTACAAAAGACCAGGTAATGAGCCAGGTTGTTGGCCAAACAGAACACAGAAAGGCAGATCAAGGATGTGCCCAAGGTGATGTGGAGACCTGCAGCGTTCTTGCTTCTGTCCCTCCAGGGCAGCTTCCAGAAGCAGAGTCATGCCAAGATGAACAGTGGGAGTGTTTGCACCCATGGCATCTCTTGCTGGGAGCAAGGGCTGGCTTGCTGAGGTGACAGCCATGCTCTCTCTGGCAAGCACATTCACTTTGCTGGAGTTAGTTGGATTTAGAAGTCAGGGAGGATCTAGGAGCACCCAAAAATGCACCTGCTGAACTCCACATAAAACATTTTACATGCTCCCTGCAAAGTAACATGGAAAGTCTTGTGTAAGAGCAGGAAAAGACCTTTAAGTAGAGGTCCCTAAGGCTGAGCTAGAAGGGAGAGACTACTTGCAATGGCCATTTCTAACCTGGGGATCTCCCAGCCACCCATGCCTGTCACCCAGCCACATCCCCATACTTATGGCTTCATTTCAAAGACAGAAACACTCCAGCATGTGTCCTGGAAGATCTCTGCACTGCTCCATCCAGCCATCTCCTCAGCCTGTCTGTGCAGGGGACCAGGGCTCACCACAGACCTTCTCCCTCAAGGCACACCACCACTCCGGGTGACTCCTGTGCCATGATGGACACTGAGCCATTGCAGTGGGAGGCAAACGGAGCTGCCGCCTCCTCCTGGCGCAGCATGAAGAAGGTAAAACTATGTAAAATTATGCAAAAGCTGACAATATTTCAACCACAGTTAAGGTGTCTTGGAAAAATCTTTACAGGGTTTAATGAAGATTAATCCAGCCGACTGCTTGAGAAGCTATTGTCGTAACTACATCAGTTAATACAGAATACCTTGTCTACTGAGATATTTCAAGAACATCAATTTAAAAATACACTTGCAAAGATCATTTAAGTTCCCCATGGATATTCAGACTTTCTGCCAGGGAAAAAAACCCATTGACTTTTTCATCAGACTCTCTAGGAATCTCCCATAAACTGATTAACATTCAAGTGGGAAAGTATGTGGCTTTTCCTATTTCCCCTGGGAAGAAGCTTATTTCTATCCCTCCCCCACCTCTTAGTTCTAAAATCTCTTTAGAAACTTACAGTCCTTTCTAGAAACGATACTAAAAATTAGGTTTCTGCCAAAGTCAACCAACTATGCTCACGTTCCTGCCTCTTTTTTCTGTGTTTAATAAATATATATTCTAATACTTATAATTTAAAGATAATAATTTTATTAATGGCACAGAGGTATATTGATTTTTATATGAATAAAAAAAAAAAAAAAGAGAAAGTGCTCCCTAGTTATAACATCTGAAATAATGAAGAAAACTGAAAACAGGGAAAACATTAATTTTCTTCATGGGTGGTTTCTTGAAAATTACATTTCATGCAAAGTTAAACCGTGAGCCTTTTCATTTGAATTTTTTTATACTTCTGGACTGCAGAGATCATTAATACTGATTTTTTTGGGGCTGTTCCCATGTAGGCAGCTATGTGCTGTGTGTAGTCAATGTTTCTCTTGGGCTTTTTGTTGACAAAATAAATAAACTACCTCTTAAAGTCTTTCACTGTGAGGAATTTCCTCCAGCCCTGGAATGAATTCACAAGAGTTCTTTGCACTCATTTGATTTTGCAATAGTCTTTGAAAAATGGAAGTAGTGGAGTTCAACACTGTATTGCCATATCAGCCTCACCAGCCCATAGAGAAGTTCTCCTGCCTCCTGTGTGCTTTACCCCAGCAGTTCGACCAGCCCCCTTTGCAATACAATTACAATAAGGGCTCGAGTTTAGCACATAGTAACCCATATGGAGATACAAGCATCATTAAAGGCTTAAAGGGCTCCTGCTTCCTCTTCTTGCCAAAATTGCCGATTAGGCACAACTGCCCCAAGAGGGAGCTCTCCAGCCATAGGTGAGCAGTGGGTGAAGGTGTTAGAGCTTACCCTGGAGAGCTAGTAGAGAGTGGCAGGGAGAAGCTGTGTGGAGGCTCTTGAATGTGGAAGGTAGGAAAGCAGTCTTGGAGAAGAGTGAGAAATGAGAAGGGTTCACATGAGGTCTGCATGTAGGAAATGACTGTAACAGAACCCTCTGTTGCAGGCTCTTGTGGGAGGGGCAAGTGATATTTTAAGCAGAACTGATCTTGCTCACTCATGTTCTCATACATGTAAGTATTGTTTATGCTTTCACACCCCTGCACTGTAAGCAGAGAGAGGGTTGTACAAGTAATGGGTGAGCAGGAGTAATGGTGTGCAACATCAAGGATGGAGGATGCAGGCCATCTGGTCTTTTGTCTTTCTTGTTTCCCACGTATGCTTGGAAGATCAACTGTCCTGGGCTACAACAAATTGCTTCTTCTGTTATCAGTGGTATAAGGGCACTGATGTGCATATTTGAAGGGTAGGACTTCTGAAATCAACTCCCCATGTGCAAACCCAGCATATCAGGAAACCCAACAGACCCTATGGGCTGCAGCTTCCAGAGGTCCAGCCACCGGTGTGAAATTCCCAGGCATTCTTCCTCTGGTATCTGCCAGTGTCTTGTTGTGCGAACTTGTGGAGTCTTGTTTAGGGCTAGGTAGTGGGATGGTGGATGTCTGTGTGCAGACAACCTGGGAGAGATAGACTGATCCACAATGAGTCGTTGTTTGGATCTTCTAAGAGGGGCCAGGTTGGATGGAGCCTTGGGTGGTGTGATTTAGTGTAAGTTGTCCCTGCTCATGGTGGGGGGTTTGGAACTAGATGATCTTAAGGTCCTTTCCAACCCTAACTATTCTATGACTCTATGATCATGCTAGGTAGCAGATTGTAGCTCCTGAAGGAGGTGCAGTGTAACCAGAGGTTGGAGGTTTTGGCTCAGTGTCCCTCCTTAGAAGCAGTGTAATCAGCAGAATTGTGTTTCAGGAAGCTGCCAGTTGCTAACCTAGTGACAACTGGAGAGTACAGAATAATTACTGGCATGGGTCCTTCAGCCCACCCTTGTGTGTGATCACTTCCTCTAGTTTGGTCTAGTAGTCCAGAGAAACTCCCTATCCCATCTCCTCCCAAAACTTGGTAGCTGGCACACTGTTCACTGTGTGGAGAACTGTGGTTTCCTTGCCCTAGTTTGTCTGTTTAAAATGTACAAAATAAACTTTGCTCCTTGGGTTCTGGATATTAGAAACACAACTGTGAAAGGCTGGATATGAAAAGAAATGACTTGCAGCAATTATCAGTTGGAAGTAATGTTTTGTTATGAATCCTGTCTCCTATGCAATCTTGGTATTGCAAGTTTCCTCCACTAATTTTAGTTGCTAATTAAAGAGACTCAATTTTAAAATAATCAGAATAAACAATTTCTCAAATGGTCTCTTAAAGAAATATTGCATCATTTGGTTTATAGAGTGGTTGGGGTTTTTTTAGTATGGAGACTTAAAAAATAAAAATCATTAAGTCTTGTTTTCACCAGGGAGACTGTTTTTTGTCAGAAAGACATTTGTGCTTCTGAAAGTGTTAGGCTGTGAAAGTGATTTGCAGAAAGTGATTGCATGGATTGCAGAGACCTGAACTCATCTGTTGGGTCATGGCTTATGTTGAGTGCTACAGTTTACTTTTTTTTTCTTTTGCTTTCATAAAGCTCTAATAATGATCCAGGTTACAAAGAACTGGACAGATCTAGGAACAAAGACAGAACTCATTCTTTCAATGGGGGAGCAAATTGTAACAGAATAACACCTGATATTTTCTGACTATGTCACAAAATGATTTAAGCGAAGTATCTTCCCATTGGCTAGATTCGAGAATGCCAACCACTCTTGATAAGTTTGTTAATATTCTACCATTTTATGTTAGTCATACCAGAGATAAAAAAAGAGATGTGTCTGCCAGTGATGAATGTGTCTATACACTCACTTAGACCAGGAGAAGACAGTAAGCCAAAAACCATGAGGAACCAGAAAGGGAAGAACTAAATTGTACCGACTTGACTGTGTAAGACTGACAGTTTTGGGCCCCTCTTCTAGTGCTTGCACCTCCCTTGCACAGCAGGAAACAGTGGAATGAAATTTTGTAACAGTGTGAATGAAAGAATTGGTCTGATGAAGTTTTGAGGAACACATCTGGGCACACGCGGGCAGTAAAGAATAAATATGCTTGCCTGAGTGTATATTTCACAGGAAACAAAGATCATGTCTGAAAGGGGTGTTGCTGGTGGAGGAATGTGGGTCAGATACATGGGTAATCATATGTTGAAGCTGAGTGTGTATTCAAGGCTTTACCTGCGTGCTGTATGTATGACTTCCACAGCCTTTCGCTTCAGTTAAACTGTTTTCCTAGTCAGGCCTGTCTCTGAATAGTCTGTCAGACCACAGGCAGCATGTGCTTCTGTTGAAATTCAGACTGGAGGTGGCTGGAACTTCATGGCCTTACGTTGCACAGGCTGTAGACCCAGAATGCCTGCAGAGGAGGATTCTGGATGTGCAGAGTACCTTGCTCAGTTCCTGCTGTTCTGGGGTAAGCGAAGACAAAGCCATCTTTGGAATTACACCCAATTGATTCCCTGGAGAAGAGGCTTTTATCTGCCTCCCCACACACATTTACAGAGATGCATGCAAAACATTGTTTATGAGGGGTACACATCTCTATTGGAAGCTGTTGTTAGTGTAAGTAAATTGGTACGTAAGTAAATAGGTGCGCACTCCTTCTCCTACCTAAACAGGTAATAAGGAACTACAGAACCGGGTACATAATAGAGATTTGTATTAAGATTTGTCTTTGAGATTTGTCTCAAATGCTTCAGCAACGGTTTTAAGCTTGATTTAATTCCCCAAATGTGTTAACAACTAACAACCGTTGAGTTTGTTTTCTAATGCAACTCATTTAATACATGGCATGAAATACAGGAAGGATTGAATTACATGGGTATGCGATTATGCTTGCAAAAATGTATTGCAATGAGCTTTTCAATTTATAGGCAGGAAATGAAGCTCTGCAATTATGTGACAACATCAAATCAGAGCAGTGGAATTGGAATTTAGTCTTTTCTTATTTTAGGTCTACTGTCAGCAAACATGACCTTAGCCCATTTTTCCTTCATGTAGCTCAAAAAAATTTTCTGGTGAGAATCCAGTGAAAAATTGGTAATTTAGAGACTTCTGACGAGTGCATCATAGCCAGGGATATCTGGCTCCAGCACTGGTGAGCAGCAGGGCCTCATGCTCCCTCACTCAAATGTAAGGTCACTTAGAATACAATCACATATTTTAATAACAGTAAAGCACCCCTCAACACAGACCATTTTAAGCTAATTTTGGGATCTGTCCTGTTCTGGGGTGCAGTCATGCCAGCAGATATACATGTGAGGTGGGAAATGACTTCAAATTGTAAATCAAGAGGGTAAATATGTAGAGCCTTTTATGTTGCTTAATTATAGAATCATAGAATAGTTAGGGTTGGAAAGGACCTTAAGATCATCAAGTTCCAACCCCTCTGCTATGGGCAGGGACACCTCCTACTAAACCATGTCACCCAAGGCTCTGTCCAACCTGGCCTTGAACACTGACAGGGATGGAGCATTCACAACTTCCTTGGGCAACCCCTTCCAGTACCTCACCACCCTCACAGTAAAGAACTTCTTCCTTACATCTAACCTAAACTTCCCCTGTTTAAGTTTGAACCTGTTACCCCTTGTCCTATCACTACAATCCCTAATGAAGAGTCGCTCTCCAGCATCCTTGTATGCCCCCTTCAGATACTGGAACAGATACTGTTAATCTAGACAAAATGTGTAACAGCACATTTCACATCTAAATTGTGTAAGATACAACCTCAATGACTTTTGAAATGTTTTGTGGATATTTTCTTCCAGTGGTAGATCATTGTTTGAGGGTTAAGCTTTTTCCACCCCCTCACTCAATCAAATGATAATTTGAACTGTGTCAGGGCAATGCAATTACTTTTTTATTTAATTTAAGCATGTCAGCTGTAAAATTAACTGCTGGAGTAGCAAAAGGGGCTGCCAGTAATCAACACTGATGTGGGGTTTTTTTGCATTAGAATCAGTGATAAAAGCTGGACACTACATGCATGACCTGTAAACACCAAAGACAGGCAGTGTTAAACTTCTTAAACAAGAGTCTAAATTAACAGCACCAGTAAGATTTTGTATTCCTAGAGCAAGATAGCACCAATATTAGTCTACAGGTATTTACAAGTAAATACATCTGTAAAAATGTGTGCATAATGATATACGCCACATTTCATGCTAAAATTGAAAAGATTGCCAGTCTTTGCTATACCTCTGTTTTGAGGGTCAGAAATCAGAATATAAACATTACACTTAGTAATCAACAGATAAAAATTACCCAGCTCGTTCATTTGTTCTTCCTGAGTTGATAAAAGTATTTTTTGTTTATTTTTTTGCCTTTTAGTTTTTTGGGTCTTTTTTTAACTCAACACCTGGGAAATGGGGATTACCTGTTTGGTCAGGGGTGACATTTTCGAAATGCCTGATCCATCTCAGTTGACTGTGGATTACAGCATCCTTCTGCTGGAGTTCTTTTTTCAATAATTTCAAAGAACGCCAAAGCTCTGGGGTTTTGTTCAAGCGTATTTGCAAAAAGTATGCATACTCTCACTTCATTGTCTACCTGCTGGTAGGTGCTGATCATTGCTTTCTGCTCTTTTCACACGTTCCTGGGAACTATCTGTTGAATCTCGAAGGTGGATGACAGGCAATCTAATGATAGAAGACAAAAAAAAAAAGATTAAAAAAATTACTGTTTTCCTTATTTCACTCTGTCTACAAAATGTCTAAGGTTCTGCTCCATTTTGTGCATACAGTGATCTTTTAAGTGATCTTTTAAACATTAGGTATCCCTTTGGCTAAGGCATTAAGATATTAAGCCAAGTTTTATGCTTTCATTTGAGACACTCACATGGTAGCAGCTAACACATAATCACCAAACAAGGTCTCTGTTCCAAAGTATAAGCAGGTCTAAAAAACCAACAAATAGATGAAAGGTATAGGAAGGATACAGAGAAACCTACAAGAAAGTATATATCTATCTGTCTCTTTTTTCACATGATACGTATGGATTTGCTAAAATCTTGATTTCTTTTCTTTTTTTTTTTTTTACCTGCAGTTACGTGTAGAAAGTCCCAGATAGTTTAGTAAGATCTTATGGCATTGCATAGCTCTAACCAAGAAGAAACACTTTCACAGCCAGAACCATAATGACTGCTGACAGTTCCTTTTGAACATTCATGTACATTTTGTATCGTAAGAACTTCTTGTAAGCATTAAAGTTTGCATAACAGTGGGAATATCAGGAAAAGAAGCCTATCAGAATGAAAATCAGAAATTATGCCTACAAATGCTGTTAACATCATCATGAAATAACATCATCATGAAATCTATTCATTTCAGAATAAATCTATACTGGTTACTTTTCTACTGTACTTTACTCTTCATAATGCTCTGATTGCTATCAATTTCAATAACCTTCCATTGGAACATCAACTGACATGACTAACACCTGTCATGTATTCTTTGATCTTCCTCTTACTGTCAAGTGAGATTTGTATACGCAGTATTGTATTGGGTGTACGTGCCAAGGTTTTGGTAGTGCCACAGGGAGGCTGCAGGGGTGGTCTCTCTGAGAAAAGGCAGAAGCTTACATTTTGAAAGCATTCATCACTGAGAAATGCTTGAGTTTTTTGATGCACTCGCTACCCTCATTCATGTAATACTAGCTCGTGTTCTCATAAGATCTTCTGTATTCAAATATGTATGATTACTTCAACTTTACCTGGTCAAGGAAAGAGTATAGTGAACTAGATGGCCAAATGCATATAAGAAGCTTGGTTCAAAAAAGGCAATCATTTGTTGTTAGAGAAGCGGATGCAAAATGATTTTATATTTAATATTTAAGCCATAGCCTTTAAATTATTTTTTTCATGACAACTCTGGGTTTTTTTTAACAGAATTCTGTCATGGAACAATGCTGTTATCTAGTGCATAGTTTTATGAGCACTAGTGGTACATTTCCTATGGATAGCCAGATAAGACAGAGTTTCAATTCCAGGTTTGTCTTTATAAGGAAGTTGTCTTACTGTAGGATTTCCTAATTAGCCAGTACATTATTTCCTATTAAGGTCAAATACTTTTAGGACTTAGTTACCTGAGCTAGAAGTCAAACTTGCTGATAATATGTGAGACACTATCAAAGAATCACATACCCTACATAGCAATGCTTCACTTCTAGAAATTTAAAGTACAGTGATGATAAAACAGCATATTGTTTGGTACTGCCTTACTGTAGGACTGGGTGGTGTTATGGAAGTAGAAGTGGCAATAGAGGCAATAGTACAAGTGGGTACAATAAGTATAAAGTTAATTTTTGACCAAAATTTTCACTGTCCCAGACCTATACAAAAGAAATATTTCTCTTCTAGTATAGTGATTTTTTAAAATAACAAGTGTTTTAATTTCCATTTACATAAATAAGGAACAAAATGTTATTTCATGCAATAGCAAATTTCATTCTAATAGAAATAGTGAGGATTAGTGTGATTCGAATATTTAACTAAATACAAGCATAGAAATAAAAAAACTCTTCACCATTAGTAGCTCAGAAATGAAACATGGTGCCTCTGTCCCTTCAATTTCCTTCTGCTACCTACTGTATATAGGTTTGTAACACAAATGAAAGAGGGCAAAGAAAGTCTGCTTCCTTAGTAAACTTGATTTTTTAACCCCCCTTTCACAGTACTGTGCTCTTAAGGTGAGGCATCAAACTGATGTTCCACGATTACTCTACACACAAAACCAGCTTAAACGATACAAGCTTCCTTCAAAAACAAACAAAAAAATCCTCTCATTTCATTTTTCCCACGATGTATTTCCTCCTTCATGCAAACCGTTCATTTGGTATCCTAAGATTCAGGAACCTGCTGCTACTCCAGCAATTACTGACCACAGTGCTGTTCATTTTCAGACAAGAAAGCTGCTGAGACAAAATTTCCTGCAATGGTTTCATGGGGATTAAAATAAATTATCATGCTGGAATATGCACTCTGCTGTAGATTTCCAGTATTCCTAAATGAAGTGTTAGCATAAGGAGTTAATGTGAAGCACTTCCACAAAACAATTTAGCTCTGTAATAAATATTCAGCATACTGGCTATAAAATAGTTCTATCTCAAGGGAACAAGCTGGCCTGTACTTTAGCATCAATACACTAGTTGGCACCTGTAAAGTGGGGATAATACTTCACTTCAATTGTTTGTGCTTTAGAGAAAAAACTGACCTCCGCAACAAAGAAAAAAGTTGAGAACAGAGAAGTTGCTAAGAGTCATAGGTAGAAATAACTAGTTTGCTAATGCTTTATTTTTATTCTTACTATACTACTGTTTTCCATCCTTACTCATTCGTTTCGTCTTAATCCACAACTTTTTAAAAGCTTTCATATGACTTAGGCTCATAAATTTCCAGATAAAGTAACCTCACTTAGCTTTCCACTTTTACACAAAATCTAGGGACACACTACCAGTTTAATGTTGCCTTCCTCAATCTTGCAGTGTCCCTTTCAACTAAAATACCATGCCATCCTACGGTGGTCTGCATTCTTCAGGAAAGCATGTGAAATTTGCTCATGGTCATGTCTATCAAAAACTGAGAACTAATTAGGAAGTGAAAGGCAATCAATGTGTTATTTATTGTCCATTTAGCCATGTTTGTGCATTGGATGGTGCCTATAAATGAAGCAAGGAAACCTGCTATGAAGTGGAAGGGATAATCACACCCTTCATACAAGGGAATCTATGATACTTTTGGTCCTTAAACACCTACTTTTGTGGAAAACAGTCTTCAAGAATTTTTATCGCAAATGAATGTCTGATTGAAAATACACCTGTTAGGAAATAGCTAGAAACAAACATTACAGAGAATTAGGCCATAAATAACCAACTCCGAACACAAATCAGTGTATCTGCTTTAAGGTCTATAGATATTTTTATATCCATTTTGATGAAATTACAAATTTCAGGTTTTTTCTTACAAGGGTTTGTGAAGCTGTACCTATGACTTACTGTATGAAGTAATTTTTAAAAGCAAATATTTTCATATTTAGTGAGAAATGCTCATGAATCACTTCAAAATAGCTCAAAAACACTCTTTAAAAAAATAAGTTATAAGAATTTAGAATATAACCATTTGATTTGAACTTAAAGGGCTGGTCAGGAGCCCTAGTGCTTGGTGAGAAAAATTTCTAGCACAAAGAAGGAAAAACAGACTAAGAAGTTACATGCACTTGTCACACTTGCAGTTTGGGATTTTGAGAAAAATGTGGTTATGCATCAGTTGTTTGATTATTAACAACAAACACCAGAACACAGAAAAGACAGGAATGAAGGCTGTGCGTCTTTGAGTTTGATTTCTAGAGAAAACTCATCATAGTAATTAAGACTACAAACACAAACAGAAAAGCTGCTGTATTTGTATATTCCATTGTTGATATGTAGCAAATAATAAAAAAATCGTAAATAATCTGAAGATACTCCTCAAGACAAATTAATATCACTGGTCAAACACTTTCGAGTGGCAAGCTTAAGTGTGACTGTAACACTTGTCTGAACTATAGAAGACATCAGTGACATAGAAAGCCTTTTAGGACCTTAATTATCATCACCCATCATCTTTATATTCATGTTAATGAAAACAAAACTGCTTAATACACTTAATGACTTAAGACAAATAAACAAAACATGGAGTTACTCTGACTGAATATGTTTTGAAGTGGCAATGCCTTCTTAGGATAAGTAATATCTCCCCCAACCGTGTTGTTCAATCTTATGGTTTGAGGATTTAGGGCTGTTTGCACTGTAAATAAAGCAATCACCAGTGTGTCATGGTGGTGATGGCTGAGAGTGCTTTAATTCCAGAGAAATTGAAGTAAAAATTTAGATTATGTCTCGATTCATGCTGCTAGGAAAAAGACCTTTTTAATGATGAGTAGAGGAACATGCACCAAAAAATACTGAGTGTAAAAGAGCACAGAGTCAGTTATTTTTATTCTTTGTAAATCACCACATTTTACAACATTCTTTTAAATGTAGTTGAACTTCCTGATGGGATTTTTTTTTTCTTAAAATTAAAATTAGATTTCAAGGATGCACAAATCTAGAGTTATATTTTTCTATGTAATGCTTTCATATATGTGTTTCAAGAAAAAATAAATCATTCAAATGTATATTATGAATTTACAGATCCTAATTTTTAAATCTGTACTGCATTATACCTGTATGAGGCATCATGTTTTGACATCTTCTTAAAATGTGAAGTTTCAGAATAATCCTTCTGATTACTATATTCTTCTTAAAAACAGATTGCCATGTTATTCATTGTAAGGTTTCTTCGGTTTCGCAATGGGCGTGTCTGATGGAGAATAAGATATAAGTTACGAGTCTTTTTAACTAACTTTCTCTCCTTCTTTATTCTTCATGTTAATTAGTGGTTTAATAATGTAAGTTTCATTACTTAATCATAGCAGTTTTGCTATCTAGTCTAGATATCTAATAATTATGTATCCAAGTTACAAGACTGGTACCAATCCTAAATGACTGTAGAGAGGGATTATAAGTACTATGCAAACTTAAAAAGCAATTGTTTAAACTAGAAAAGATAAAGTTCAAAATTACATAGTTTTTTTCCTAAAAACAGAGGTATTTTGCTAACACTGAAAATGACATTAATTGATGAAATCTCTGTGTTTTCCATATTTGGCAGAGGAGATGAAGATACCAATTTCTGGAATTAGCTTTAGCTGAGTTTTGGCATAAAATAACTCTTATCAAGCTGAAAACTGAGATAATGAGCACAATTCACCAGTATGCTACTGAGAGAAATGTAATGTTTCTGGTTTCGTTGTTTTATGGCCTCAAGAAACAGAACAGGTCCTTTGAAGAAACTGTAACTACTGGTTCAGTTCTCATGTGTTAAGTATTGGGGTATTCTGGATGTCACACAGTAATGATAACAAAACTACACTGATTTATATTTTAATGAGAAAATAGTATTTTAAATAATAAAATTGTATTTTACTGTCTTGGCACCTATCTGAAATTACAGCACATTGCATGCCATGCATTTGCCTAATAATTTCTATGTCCTGGTCTCCCAAATAGCAAAGAAGTCTTCAAACACAGTCTAAATCCCTATCTAATAATAAATATATTACCATATTTTAAAAGACTGGTTTTTAATTTTTCCTTTAAAATTTTCAATTTCTGAAACATTGACAAGTATTTTATTAGTTACCTGAACTTACTGAAATAGCAGTGTTATTTTTTATTTTACGTTTGTTAGACATCTGCTATGCATCACTATATAAATCAACAAGCACATTGATTTGCAGTCTGCTCCAGTGGGGTGGATCTCTGCAACTGTTCAATGTCACAATCAAGTCAATGCGGCATAACTTCAGATTTACAGGTAGAATTGTGATCTGGAATATTAATTTTCAGAGAGTTTACTGCAAATAGGTTAACCAAGGTAGAAGGTGCCTGCAGTATTCCTAGTAGTTAGCAGTTCTTGGGAAGAAAAAAAAAAAAAGGATGCATTAAGGAAATTAGGGCTTTTATCATTTCTATGCTTGATCAGTTTTCTGAAGACAATTGGGTGCAAAGGCCTGATATAAATTTTATGACGTTTAACAGAAACCTGAGTCAATGAAAATGGGCTCCTCACATTTTAATACAAGGTCTACTGGTTTACAAACTGGTTATGTGAATTTAACTACTATTGCCCTTTGAAAATTTTCTCCTACTTCTGATTTAAGTGGTAATTGATAATACATAGTCCTGCTGATTTTAAGGTTCTAAGACTCCTGAAAATTAGAGATTTAAGTACATGCTAAATAAATCCATATGGGTATTAGTGATACCATTAAAATGCCATATTCATTATCTAAATGTCATGCTGGACGTTGAAATTGTTCAGATAATTGAGTGAAAGATAATTAAGGGATTTTTAATATAATTAATAAGTGAGAGGTTCTGACCCTATTATGGATAAATAGGAATCATTTCAAGATAACTGAAGACATTCTTTTAGCTAAGAATATTTTAACAATTTTAAAATTGCACTCTTCTCCCTTGTCGTTGTTTCACTGTTCCATCATTTTTCCATTTTGAATAACAGAAATATCTGTTTTCTAATATTTTTTATTAATTTAACAAGAAACATCTGAAATAATTCACTGTGAATTTTATTCGGCATTTATTTCTTCTTAGGTATATTAAATTTAAAATTCACTGACAATCTACTGTAGTCACTTTTTTGATTGCCTTAGAAATGAACTTCTGAATTGCGTTCAGAATATTAATGTTTAAAGGGAAAAAAAATCTATTTTATGTCATTACTATCATTATAGTGGTAAAGTCCATATTTGAAACTAGTTAAATTATTTAAAGATTAATCTGCTATTTTGTAAGAAAAACTAGGAGCTTAGTAAATAGAGTTAAGAAGAATATTGCTGATTGAGTATTTACAAATAGATTTAGTGAATGGTACTTCTTGGCTAAATTTTGATAAATATGTGGGTACTGATGATCAAGATATACATCCAGTTCCAATTCAGCAATGCATCTATTGACTTGAAAAGTATTTAGGCAACTGAAGATCCAAATAGGAAAGATGAAATAAGCATGCAATATCTGTATGTCCTTTACCCTTCCTGTCACCATTTTTATCAGAGTGGACCCATGTCTCCTTATGCACCTAGCCTGCCATCTGCTCTGGAAGGTGTACTTAGCAGCCTATGTGCATTCTTAACTGCTTACATAACTTTGAAAATTTGGCCTTAGTATGTACTTGTGTCCCCTTGCTGAAAAGAACACTCTTAAAGATAACATCTGGTTTAAAACTCGCAGTATATTTGGAGTTCTACAAGATTATTTTGAGTAGGAAAATCATGTGGGAATGGTATGTACTTTAAAGTTCTTTAATTTTACCAGAATTGGTTTAAAAGCGAGCAATAGTTTTCATAATAAATGAGAGTAAAACTTGAATTTTCCCATGTTTAGGCTCTTATCAATGTAAATATATTAAACAAAACCCCATGAATATTAAAAATGCAAAGCATCATAAAGCAATTTCATATATAAAGATTCTGTCTATTGGCTGACATTGTACTGACCTCCCCTTTTAAAGCAGTAAAAGAGATTTTTTTATATACCTAAAGTAATTTAAAGTCAGCTAACTGAAAAGTGTGTGAAGAGCAACTCTGGCAGCCTTCATATGCAGCTGCTTGGCTCAAACGCAGACTCATTACTGAATAAGAAAAACAACTTTTATTACTGGAAATTTGAAGAACACTCAAATTTAAATGTTGAAATTATGCCATATTTGGTACAGTGTAGTTAAATTAAAAATAAACACAGTTAGGCATTTGGGTTTGAAAATGGTATGCTAAAAATATTTAGATTACAAATACTTTAAAATGTAATCATACTGGGGACTGGTGATCATTAAATTTGTGGTATTTAGAATAATACTTCATCTGAATGAAAAATACCATTTGGGTACAGACCATATTTCGACACATAGATTAATTCTTTCAATGGCAGCTAACAACCTCAGTTATTCAGCTTTGGCTGTGTTATGATGGGCTATGTATGTTTTGTTAAAATGTTGTTTTGAAAGTGGTCATAGGTTAGGGACCTACCTTCTACTTTTGTATTTTTTTTTCTACAATATTTATGATTTTAACAACAAATATTTCAAACAGATACTTTTTATGCCCTGCAATACACTACCAGTCATTTTCAGATACTGCTCTGAAAAGTACTATTTGAATGATAAGAGAATAGCAAAGAATTAAAGCAATTACTAAGGTTCAAAATTAAATCATGCAGTGGCACACGAATTCATTGTGAGGATCAAGCCCATAAAGTAAGGATATCAATAAGCATCTTATGGGTACAGAGAGAATATCAAAAGAAATACAGAGGAAACATAATATCAGCTGATGAACTATGTCACCAGTTAAAAAAAAAACAAACCACTATATAAATACTATATTTTTATACTATTTTATACATTTTTATTCTGTTAAGAAATATATGAACTAAAAAGGCTCACTTTCCAGATTATTAAACACACATTTTTTGCACATTTTTGTAAACTCTTTTCAGTGTGCCTTCATTAACTATGAAAGTAGGGTACAAAATCTTAATGATGTATCATAATTTCAAGAACATTAATTTCTTCATTAAAGACGTTAATTGCTAGTATTGCTAGGGAAATTTGAAGTTCAAACTCAAAATATAAAAATCCTGATTGTTACAAACTGGTAAGATTTTATCTTAACTAAGCTACTGCTGTAGCGGTGCTACTCTTGAAGCTTATATTGGTGTTCTGAAGAAAGAACATTAGAATACACTAGTTCTGGAAGAACTTGAGCAATAAAATATCCTCCTGGCAGAAGCCACAGTGGTTTGGTTGGTTTGTGGTTTGGTTGGGCTTTTTTTGTTTGTTTTTGATTGGTTTGTGAAGGTGTTTTTTTTTGGGGGGGGGGGTGTTATTTTTTCTAATGGGTACAGATACATTTTCCTTTTAATTGAGAAAACTTTGGGAAAAGGATATTTAGGCAGATCCGAATCAGGTTTCATGTTATATACACAAAATAATATTTTTATTTCAGATTCTCAGTACACTGAGCAAAGGGGCTTCCACACAATAATTCAGAGTCTTAGGAGGTAATAGCAAAGAGCTTTACTGTGAGCACCAGTTGTTTAAGTTATTATAAAGTCCATACTCTATCATTTTTGGGATGAAACAACTGATTTACCTTTGCCTGACATTAAAGCCAGAAGCTAAAACAGTGTCTTTTAAAAGAACAGTAAATTAATTTCCTTGTATGTGTGTATTCTGATCAATTTAGAAATGGTACTTTTCCTGTTGTAGTTTTTCTAATCTGAGATTGCCAGACAAGTTATTCTTTGGTGAGATTTTCTTTGATGTGAAATTGTGTGGAAAAATGAAAGACCTGAGAAACCATTCCATTAGTCCTCCACACATTCCTAACAAAGGCATTAAGTATTGTTACTGCTACTTTGCAGACTGCAAAAACTGAGGTTAACCCTTCACCAAGATCAGGAATACAACTGAAATACAGATAGACAGTGAAAAGTTGCTTGAGTACAGAGAAAAACAGAGCCATGGTTAGTTGTCCTGGCAGGCCCCTGGGAGCAGGCAGCCCTTTGTAGCAAGCCCTGACTCTGGCTCAGCCCTGGGTCATGGCTGGGGCTCTCCAGACTGGCTGGAGCAAAGCTGGCTGATGTATGTCTGCATTTACACTTCCCAGCTACAACATGGACTTACAGATGGAGGGTAAGAAAATGAACAAAACTATTTAGCAGATTTGCAATGACAACTCAGCAGTTTTTGACAGCTAGCATGGGTCTTATCCTACTAAAACATGTTGTTCTATAAACACACATACCTAGTTTCTATTATTGTTTCAAAACAGCTCTACTGCCTGTGGTAGTTCTGGTGCTGGTAGTGACACATTATATGTGACATGCTGTAAGGAAAAGTTCAGAAGGCCAGAAAGATTGTCCTGTCACTATAACAGAAAGACAATTTTGTGTCTTGAATCAGAAATACACTCTGTGAGGGAAAACTTATTTAGTGATATACACAGCCCTAAACTATTATGTAATTGGCATCATTTACTCTATATTTATGGCATTATGAGTTTACTGTATTTGGGTTTGTTCAAATAATTTTACATATCTTGGAGAAATTGTATTTTAGATGATGATTTAATCTAACCACAGCTGCAGCAATATAAATTACACTTAAGACTATGCTGATTGATTATAATCAGTTGTAATCACGTCTTATAATTACATTGCATTCTGGAAGCAAAGGACTTTTAAGCCTACTCAGCACCCTGCTACATAAAGAAGATTAGCTGTTACTTCTGACAATCTCAGCCAACACTGAAATATGCATATAAACACCAAGTTTTATAAATTTATTGTTCAAGAATCAAATGAATTTTTTGTGTGCCAATAAAAAGCAAAATAGAAATACAAAATCTAAAATTTATTGAAAGCCACACTTGTATAAAATATCCTCATTAAAATATGTATAGTCTATTTAGTTTCAGTATGCTAATAAATACAAGAAAATCCATTTTGTTGATATCCATCAGATCATTATTTATTGAGATTCCACTGTTCAAGCATCAACAGAGTAGCCCAGGATGCACTGAAGGTATAGCATGTAAAAACAGTATCCAAGTACCATGTATAAATCAGTATTTCAATATAACAGTATATTTGAAAGTCTTTATAGGTATATGTAATATTCCAGTTTCATTCCGGCAGTTTAATAGATTTCCTTTTCAAACAAGTCAGTTATCTTATTTCACCCAAGCCAAAGGCAGTTAAGTACTTCTACTCATATCGCAAGTGCAGGCGGGAGAAACAAGCCAGCTGCTTGTCTGAGATCCAGTTGCTGGCAGACTGGTCCCCTGAGGTCCACTTTGAAAAACAGAAGTCCCCCGTGTTTGTTCAGTAAGCACAGAATGGAAAACTGGCTTAACAGTTCTGGTTGTCTGTAAGTTTCCTGGTCCAATCTTATCATTTGCGTTTCGTAATACTACTCAATCTCCCATGTGTACACTTTGGCAGTTAGAGGTAACAAGTTTACTCCACCCCTCTTCAGGGCCTTACTATTCCTGCCTTCTCAGAAATCCCTAAAGCTATTCCATTCTGAAACTGTGAGATGGAAAATGCCAAGCCAGGAGCAAAAGCATTAACACCTGAGTAGTATTTTACTCATTTTCCACAATAGTTTCATTAGGCATTATTTAAACTTTGCTTGCAATCATTTCACCTTTTTGTAAGTTGCCATGTAGGTGTCCAGTCCATAGAATTACAGTCAGTAGCACAACCTCTGCCTCTGGTCTCCCTTACAATAATCTCAGCATTAAACAGAAGGACTTTTAGAAAAAATAAAAATAAAAAAATAGGGTATATGATCAGAATATAGAATATTTCATCCTTTTTTTTTTTCTTCAAACTCAGCAAATGTGAGAGAACTCAGAGTCACCCAAGTTTAAAGTTAAAAATTCATTATTACAGAGCCCCAAAAAAACCTTACTGCCATGACCACAGAAGTTATGTTTCTGTACAAATGTATAAAGCTATTGCAATGTCTGCATGTTTTTAGTGACATGGTCTAGTGGTGGACTTGGCAGTCCGGGGGTGAACAACTGGACTCGATGATCTCAAAGGTCTTTTCCAATCTCGTTGATTCTATGATTCTATGATCTCTTTTGACTTTTGGGTGCATTATGCAGTAAATGAAAAGACAGCCTCCCACTAGTTGTGAGCTGTAGAAATATTCTGAATCATGCCTAAATGTGAACTTACACAAAATATCAGGGTTATTCCAAATGTTTGTAAAAAGTATACTATTCCCTATTAAAACTTCTAAAAGATTATCATAAGCATTTACAATGTCTGATCAGGCAAATAAAGCATTCCTCTAAATATAGATACTCTTTCAGAATTGTTCTGGTTACATACACATCTAGTGTCAACCAGGGAGTCATTGATACAGCTGTGTTCCTGAATTAGTACAGAACACACCTTTACAGGAATCAGTAGGAAGTATCTACAGAGCTAAAGATATTCAAATTTAATAGACGAAGATATGTGTCATACTGAAGATATTAAGGAGCTGATAGTAGTGGCTTATACAGACAAACCAAGAAGAAAAGGGGGCTCTAAGAATTCAGGTTAGCTATGAAGTGAGTAAGGTCTCCTTTCTGCCATCAGCTTAAAATAGGCTGACATCCATACACATCAGCTAGCTGAAAATAGGTGTGACAATAAGGTACTGCTTGTGTTAACCTACTTGTTTAATTTATTTCTTGCTACAGGAAACATTGTTCATTGAGTGCTCAGGCAGATTAAGTTAATTTTGTCATATCTAGGGGAGGGGGAGCTGATCAGGCATTCTCATGAACTGGTGATGAAGCAGCTGTTAAATATTTTACTGACAATCAAGATCTGATGGAAAGGAGGCAAACAGAATAAAGATTTACAAGTGTGCTTCAGGTTAGGTTAACAGTTCTATGTATACTTTATTACTTAAATTCCAAGATTATAAATTACGTTTTGTATATTCTGCTACAAAGCCATATACATTTTTTTTGTGTCTGTAATTGAGCCACTGTTTCGACAATCACTAGAAATTAATAGTATACAAACGAATAAATAGCGGGCACTGCTATCTCAAGATTCTTGAGATAAAGGATCATCTCACAGTGTTTTATGCTTCCAACACTAAGCAGACTGTTGATATTTAGCATCCATGCTAAATAGTTATAAGAAGCTCTGTAAATATATCCTGCATGGATATGACTTTTTAGAATATTTAATAATGTGTCTCATGAGATTTTTGCTGGAAAACTTTCATTCTAGTTAATTTGAATGGGATAATGCCACAGGAGTTGAAAAATACTAACAGAAACAGGATAATACGGACAAAATTGCATTCAATTGGACTGTACCTATATTGAGAGATGGGTGCCCAACAGATTCCTCCATTGCCTAGGATGGTGTCCAAGTGGGATTCCTACTGCAGCTACTTTCTGGCCTGGTTTGCTGTTTTTCCTTCCTAGCATACACTGAACATGAAAGTGGTGGTGAAGTATATCTCAAAGGACTATTTTAATATCAACATCTGAAACTGAGATCTCAAAAGTACCCTTCTCAATCAATTTATATGTAACCTCCGTAAATACAGCCTATTTGTTTTATCCTTTCTATCCATGTCATTCACTTATGTATCATATCTTGACACCCATTAGGCAATAAAAATTTGGAGTAAAGAATGTCATTTGTATACAATTTTGTTTTACTGATATGTTCTTCTTATGTCCTTTAGATATAATTTCAATAAGATATATTTTTTAATTATGACTATTTGCCCCAGTCCAGACTGTGTGCGATCTATGTTTAACAACTCAAACAAAACCAGCATACCAGAATAGTTTCCCACAACCTTTAAGTGTTTTCTGCTCGCACTTGTGAACTACTTAAGAAATTCTTCCATTTGTCCTGATACTTCCTTTATATCACACACAATTTTACTTGAGGCATATTCACCTAGCTGTAGGATGAATAACTGTGCTTCTTTATAAATGCCTCTGCAAAGTTTGCTAATGTACCTCTGTCCATGCAAAAAATTCCTTGCCATTTTAGAGAATGTCTTAATCTTTAATTTTGTTGAAACATTATACATTTCATATCTAATAGAATATCCTAGTTATTCAAATTAACTATGCAAATGAGTGGTTTGACAGACTATGCCTGTGATCTAACTTGCTTAAATTGTACGGCATGTATATAAGTGGGTTAACTGTTTTAGGGGCTGCCAGTACACGTCTCAACATGCTGAGAACACCAGTAATTACAGTCCCTGGTGCTTCGTTCTCTTAAGTCATGGTTGTGCAGAATGTTCAGTCAGGTCTGATGGGGACAAGTCATGATGATGGGGACAAGAATCAAGAATTAGAAAACAGTATTTAGAGGAGACGGCCTAGAAAAAAGAAAGCCCTGGAGGAAGAGAGAGAAAGTGTATGAAAGAGAAATAATTGGTAATCAGATGAGAGACCTGGGAGCAACTAGCTATTCAGAGCCAAGAAAGAGAATTAAACACTGAGGGCCAAATTCTGCATTAAGTTACACCTTCAGTGAGGGTTTATATCAGTACAGCTAAGAGATTTCTTTTTTCCTAGTGATAAGGATCTGGTAGGAACAGTCAGAAGGATTCTGGTAGAAGAATTCTGGATTAAGCACCAATAAAACAATTTGATAGAGGACACCCTCTAGCCAGCTTCATGCAGCTTCATGAATAAACCTTCAAAATACTGCAAAGCACACCAGACAAAATATGAATACTGAATATGTGAGTGTGCATATGGGTAGGTATACGTTAGTAGTGTTTTGGGTTGCTGTATTTTTAAGAGGATGAGTGATGGCACAATTAGAAGCTACTTTAACAAGTTAAATATCATAAATTATAGTGTCTAAAGAAGAGGTGGCAATTTCAACTATAAGACCTACAAACTGCCATAAAACTAGTTGAGCAATATGATGCTTGAATGGGCCCAAATCCAGTTGGATGAAACCCAGCATTCTGAAAACAAACTGACCAAGCTGTAAGAAGTGAGTTCCAAAGGAAATGAAATGAGACTATGATCCTCATTAAGCTAATAACAACAACAACAAAAAAGTCAGTCTGCCTGGAAGAAATGTGGATTCCAGTTGGAGCAATCCATAAATTAGGTTTTGTAATCGTTTTTGTGACTTCAATCCACATTGTTCCCTCCAATACAGAAATAAATAGCATCTAATAAGCCTGTCTTGCAAACATCAGTACTATCTGGCTCCATGTTAAAATGATTCACTCACAGAAAATGATTTAAATGAATGTCTCTGGTATAGAGATTTTGTGTCACCAGCAGTCTGAGCGACTGAGAGCTATGTGCAGACTGTGGGGCAGCAATGTTGTATACTGTGACCCAACGTGCTTGTTCCAGTGCAGAAGCACAAGTCATGCCCTGAACTTGGACAGTGACTGTCCACAACACGCCCTGGTCCCTGGCTGCATCAACAGTGACTGCACACTCCATTCCTTCCAAGGAACAGTGTGTAGCCTGGTACCAGCTAGAGGAATGAAGAGCCAAGGTATAGATAAATAGGATCACTATGTGGGGTGTAACAGCTGCTCTGTAGTGGACTGAGCTGAAAGGTTCACTGGAAAGCAGACACAGCAGCACACATTTCAAGTATCTGTGCAGATCTGTTCTCTTGTGTTTGCCATCCTCTGAGTTTCTTCCCTGTCTTGAAAACATGGCTAGCTAAACAGCTGAGTTTCTACTGTCTAGTTAACATTCACATTTTATCCTGTGTGTAAAGTTTGGATTAATTTTTCTGCAAGTTTCGAATCTGAAGCTAACAGTGCAAATAGTGAGAAACTTCCACCTGCCACAATTTAATAGAGCGTATGAATTGTATGTATTAGATTCTTCATTGACCCTAAGTATCCAAACTAGCCGTGCTGTACAAGCATTGTTTAACCTTTAAAATGAATTGAGTTTTTCACCTCCTGCTTCTTCATTATTCAGATGTTTAGACAAATGTCACAAAATTAAGTCACTTGCTCTCCTTACAGCAAAAGGGAGAGGAAAGGTTGCTAGCAGCAGTCCTGGTATGGTGAGCAGTGGTCTTCTCTGTGAGTGATGTTCTGGTAGACAGCAATTTTGATCTATGGCAGACCATTACATTAATGTTCTAAATATTTGCCACTGTGTGGTTATTGCAATTATTATTGTAATATTTCTTATGAACAGGGGTAACACTATTGGATGGAAGAGACAAAAAAAATAGAAAACAGTGAGGCAGGTAATGGCCTTACCAAAGAGTTGCATTAGTAGTGCAATTATTTCAAATTAATTACATCTAAATGGTTGCATGGGAAAAGGAATAAAGAGGCTTGTTTGTAAATAAGTGGCATCTGGTCTGATTTGAGGGAGATTATAGTATTACCGTACCAAGATATCATATGCACTGACAATCACAAAGTTGCCACATAAGAACAGACACAATGCAGACATTAACAGCTGGGAAAGTGAACTAGTTCATATGTGGGAGAATGGAAAAAAAGGAGCAAAGAGAATAAGTAAATGGTTGAGTAAATAAAGTAACAGTTTTCTGGTAGCTGATGAATGGTCATGGTTGCATTCATCGACACTGGAAACAAAGATATTGCAGCAGTGAAACATTAAACAGTGACAGACTGGGTGAATTCTCTTGTAAAAGGATAGGAAAAACCACATTTTAGCAATGTAGTGCATTATCCACTGGGTTATGAACCTCTTATGAACTCACATTATGGAGCGGTTGAGAAATGGGTTGTGGTAGGGAAGTGAATCAAATAAAACAATAGAGGAGACTCAGAAAGGCAGAAAAGAGAAACAAGCCACTCCTGCTTTTTGTCCCCCGTATCTTCTTTCAAGTCATGAATGTGGTTACAAACCACTGAGCAAATAATAAACAATGGTTTACTAATATGTAAAGACTGCTTTCTACTCAATGTTCAACCATTCTGCTGATGCATTTGCTATTTCACTATCTGAGAAGTAAATTTACATGCTGATCTATGTACTGTACTCAAAGCTTGAATTTTGAATGAGATTGATATCCTTGCTTTTGCTTCTCTACTTGATATATGATGGTGCTACCACTGGAAGTGATAAAAATGTTATTGAAATTATAATGATGCACTAAAAATAACTATACATTTCCAGCTCTGCCTATCTCCTTCTGTATAAATGTGTTGCAGTGTTTCCAAATCTATACGAAATGCTGTTTGAGAAAATGAAGCTCTCAATACAAATTTCACAGCTTTAATTCAATTATTGTGATATGAACCTATTGCCCTGCTAGCCACATACATTGCCTGAAAAGCACAGGGACATTATGATGTTTGGAAATTGAAAAAAAAAAAAATCAAAAAAAGTTTTTTTCAAAAATTGGGAAAGTGGGTCTATTTAAAGATAGATACTCTTGGGTAACACATTCTTGGAATACAAATACCTTAGAGACACAGGCAGCATGAAATATCATCATGAAGGAATACAACTATTCAGTTTAGAATTATGAGATTGAAGTAATGCTTTAAAAAAAGTATCCTCATGCAATTTTCCTCTTTACTTGTCTTTACACTTGCATATAAAAATGTGATCTTCCCTTTTAGACAAAGGTGAACAAAATCACATAATGAAATATTACAGCTCAACAGGGAAACTGTCCCTAGTCTCATGCAGTTAATCTTATGTCCTAGAAAGTGAGTGCTATGTTACACATCTAGTGCATTGTATGATATAATATTTTATTATTTGAATAAATACTTAATTCCTTTTTAAATCTTAGTGAACTGTCAACCCCCCAAAATACTTGATTCGCAAGCAACTGGAAGGCATTTTTTAAAAAAAGTGTATCTATACATATATATATGTATATGTGTGCATATATCTATACACACAATTCACATATATATTCACTGGTTGTCTATTCTTTAAAATCATAAAGAAGGAAAATGTTATTTTTATACATCTCTACATTACAAATTTTGTCAGAAAAGCTGACAGTCCATTAAAAAAACTACAAACATGAAATGTGTTTGATTACCAAACTAAGTGCTTAATTTTAAATTATCAAACTTAAAGACATTAGCCTTCACTCATGCCTCAGTTTCCTCTCCTGCAAAATAAAGAAATTTCCTACTCACATTCATAAAAAAGCATTTGCACTAATACATTAAAAGCACAGACTGGTGGCAGAACAGGATAGTGTTATTCAGGTTTTAAATTCTTGAGTAGTGAATCACCTCCTACCAATTTGTACATGAAAAGGTAGAAATGGTGCTTTCAGTTAGGGTCTTGTTAAGAGGAAAAGTCTTGTATTTCTCTTCAGTAATTTCTTTCAGAAAACCAGCCAACTGATTTTCTTTCCAATTCATTAAAAATGACAACCGTTACTAGCAAGATTCCAAATCAGGAAACTATTGACATGAGTTTTCCTGCTAACATTGAGCTGAATAGCATCCATCATCTGCTGAGGCTGGAATGCATTAAGAACTTTATTTTTACTTAGCTTTTGAGAGGAGTTCCCATTCAGGCACTACATTCTACAATAAAAATACAAGTGAAATGCTGAAGTGTATGTCTTCATTCTAGGGCGTTTCAGTGTTGGAGGTAGAAGAGCTCCTGTTACTACGTGAATATTAAATTTACAAATTGTGAATAAAGAAGGAGGTCTATACTGCAGTCTGCAGTGGAAAAAAGGTTGTGTAATCAGAACAACACAATCAGGGAAAATTACAGTAGCTGAATACTCCACTCAGATAACGCTGCCTTCTCTTTTAGGGGAGAAAGATTTCTCACGTCTTAGTAAACTTATAAACTGTCCAAAAAAACCCCAAAACAACAATGTTGTTTTTTGTTCTTAAAATATTTACTCTGATAAGAGTACTCATGAAGTCTTATTTTATAATGGTGCATTACTCCTGTGATTAGATCTCAACATTCAAAGAGATATTGTAGCACATACGCTCTGAGGTTAGTTATTCTATTCAGATTAATTTCTCTAAATGCATAGCACAGAAAAGGTCTAACTTTTATATATAAAAATAAGAAATATTTTTTTAAGTAATTAACTCTTTGAATAGGATTCATTTCCTTCCAACCATAACCATTTGTAGATGAGGAATATTTGTTTCTGTGTTGAGTCTACAAGATTGATACAGAGTGTGGTTATCAGCTGCTGACGTGCACACAGCACAACTTGACTGTAGGCTTAAAAGTTAGCGGTGTATCACCTTCACAATTCCAGTCCACTCCAGATACATGCCGGGCCAGATTCTTGTACCAGATAGAGAAGTCTGAATGCTTTTCTAAATTATTACGGCTACTAATTGTGCCAAACAGCCATTATGGTAACCAGCAATCTCAAGGCAGAGTACAGGTTTAGTCGCATTTCCTATGTCAGTCCCAGGCAAACAGCTGGTTAAAGAATTATGCCTTTAGTAAGTCTATACGCTCTGGGTGATGCTTCCATTTGTAAATGCAGGCATTAGTGACACCTGGCACTCACAGCAGAAGACAAACCAGCCAAATTACAGATACATTCTGTGCCTAATACACAAAATTATTAAAAGCTATGTTACATATAGCTATACCATCTGAAAAGTTTTCTGTTATATTGGATTATTAAAAGAGTATATTCTTGAAGTATTTTTCATTTCAGAGAACTTATTTAAAAATACATTTAAGATTTATTGACAGATTTTCATATTTCTAATTGCACTTCTTTCACCAAGGCTGCTAGTGAGGTGACAGGATCTATGATCTTGCATGTGGATGGCTGACAACTTCCACAAGACAAGTTTTTATTTGCTGCATGGGTCATGTAACTTCTAGTTCATTTTAGCTCTTTAACTATGTATGCACCATTGATCAGTTGCCATTGTTCTGGCATGAAATATAACATCCCCAAGAAGAACTCTTACAGGTGTATGAACTTGTTCTGCTAGAAGATAAGGCAGACTAATATCAGTGAATATCAAAGAATGCCTTGATTTTGCAAAGACAAAACTGTAATTTTCATGCTAATGAACAAACTGCTGTTGTCATTAAATCCTTCAAACAGTTATAAAGGAATGTATTCAGTTACCAGGCAGATCAAATGTATCAAACCAGGCTCAGGTAACCCTAGCCTACAATTAAATGTCATTTCCTCTTGGGAACAATTTTTCAACAAGAGAGCAGCAGCAGTGCCAAGAACGTGTCAGCAGCTGCAACTGCAACTGGAAAACAGCAGGTTATATTTCAGTGGCTTAATTTGTTGTCTTAAAAACAACCCTGAGAACTTCAGGTCTAAAAAGGTGACAAAGACATGAGGTTGAGTATGTCAGTGATCTCAGGCCGACAGTAGAGAACTGGAAGCTGTTTTCTGATAGTGCATCCACAAAATCTGCTCCTCCTCAACTCACTGCCTCGCATTTGCTTTTTATATATCCACAAAAAAAATACAGAGAATCAAATATGTAGATTTGTTTCATTGTTCAAGTTTCCAGAAAATTTAAATGGCAGAAAATCCAAGAATTTAAAGTTCAATATCTGACAAATAAAAATCAAGTGTCAGTCTTCCATTCTCAGATGCAGAATTCAGAAGTCAGAAGAAATTACTCTCTTACAATCTGATTTCAAGAGAAGTCTGGATCAATGTTATTGATTTAACAAGAACCTTAATTATTCATTTTATATCTAGTTTATTACAAAAGTTTGCCACATGTTGACTAATTATTTTGCTAGGAAATGGTAACTGTCTAAATTAATAATGGAAGAGTGCAGAGTTTACCCTGAGGCTGCAAAGATTGGGAACAAACAGGAAAAAAATCTGCTTTAAGGAAGCTAGAAATGTACATGTGATTAAAAGCTTCAACCTTGCACCAAACTAAAACATAAGAAAAACCGGAGTTATTATTTCCCACTGGAGGATAATTAAATACAAATAATAAAGACTGCATGATCTGTGAGGTTATACATCTTTCTTTGTCAGAAAGCGTATTCCTGAATGACAGCTGTCACAGGCCTTCGCTAGATGTGACACAAAGTATTTGAAGCTCTAATTGTGCAGAGAAATGCACAATTCTCAGAAGACGTGTCACTGCAGACTGTGAGAGGGGTCCTTTGGCTGTGGCTGGAAGATCATATGACCACAATACAACTGACTTCGGATCAGGGGAAAAAAAAAAAAGTTAAATAAATATGGCCTGAGCATGAAGGTCACAGTCAGAACAAACCTCTTTTCATAAAGAGAACATGTAAGATAGTGACTTTCAGCACCACTGGGGCAAAATCAGCAGAAGACCAAAACACATCATTTGAAAATTAGCTCACAGGGGTGCCATGTCATGCAATGATAATCAGTCAAAAAGTTCTGACAGGAACCTTCATCAGTAAAATCTTTTATAATATGCCACTGACACCTAAGAACAGAAAAGAAAACCTTTCTTTACGGCTATTACGTAAAGCCTCTTCCTTTCCATTTTGAGTCATAAAGTAGAATAAAATTTAGAACATGTGCAAAAGCAACAGAAAAGTGATTACTTCTGAAGCATTAACCATCATTAAAATCACTTAAACACACTTTAGGTTTTCTTTTGAAAAAAAACCAGAATTTATTAGGGTACTTTGAGAGAAAACCAAATCACTGTTTTCTTACAAGTAAGCTAACTTAAGTAATTTTAGTGAAAATTAGAAATGGGAGGAGAAACTACATGAAATCTGAAACAGGTGCAAACACTGCCTTCTTCATAGAACCTTCAAGGTTGGGATACATACAACAAAAAACTAAACAAATAAACAACTCCTTCCACACACATTAAGTGAAAGACATTGTGAACTCTGTATAAAGACCCAAATTCCTGCGAACTATGAAGTGTGTTTGTTCAGGTGAAAGGAGTGGTCCTTGAAAGCCTTTGTGAAAAGGAACTTGGAGGCCCAGCTTTGGTATGTTTTCTTCTGAGTATATAACAATTAATAACATAGAACAAACACTTCTGTGGGTTTTTCTGGTTGGTTGTTTTTTTTAGCAAGGAATAGCACAAATACCATCAGGTGATACTGACTTGGTGAAGACTCACAGACTGTAGAAAATTAATCTTCTGGAAAGTGTTAGCAACCTCTTTCTTTCCAGTCCTGTGGTATTTCAGGGTGTTTAGAATGTAGTTAACATGGTGTTCTCACTCTTGAATGCTACAGGCATTTTTTTCTGGTGCATATAAAAGAGTAGATATTAATGCTTGTAAAACTTTTGCCAAAGAAAATGTCAGGTCAAACAAGAAAACTTCTTTCAAAAGTTCTTGGAAATTCAAGGAATTGAATTTCAACAACTGAAGATTTTTTCTATGTTCATCTGCGTATAAAAGATCTTTTTCTCTACTGGTCGAATACAACTGCCTTGGTTTTTGGACTTGAAGAAAGGATGCTAAAACTTGTTTGTTTTGTTTTTTTTTTTTCTTTTTAGAAATCTAAGTTTTCCCAAGACTGTGCTCACATTATTCATTTATTTTTGTTTTACTAGGTTTTTGTTCTTTTGTACATAAGAATAGAAACTTCACAGCTTGATAAATTACATGTCAGAACCTGTTCTGTTTACTGTTTGGGGGCTTAAGGGATTATCCAAAATGTTTTGGCTTTCTGTTCTCAGGTTTTTTATAGCCGCTTGAATTGTGTAGGTAGACACACAAAAGTAGAGAGAGTACTTTGGACAGTTGATGGTTGTATTTTTCTATTATTATTGCTATTTGTAATACATTTAGCCATTTCTCCATGATTTTCTAAGGATGCTTTAGGCACATCTGTTTATCTTACCTTTTTCAAAAAGCACAATTTTACCTGCAGAAATAATTGTTCCTTTGTATTATAAATCACAGAGATGCAGGCCCCTAAAGCTCTAGTGTGTGTGATTTAAAAACTGAAATAAGCTAAAAGGCTTAACAGAGGGTGAATACAAAACCTGAAATTGCTTTGACAGTAAGGATGCAATAATTTATTTCTACTTATAAGTTCATTGATTCTAAGTCTATTAAATATTTCTGTTAATGATTTTAATCTTCAATTATGCTTATATATTAACTGAATTATCCCTTTAAAATACATTTGCTGATGTAGTGCCCAGAATATCTCTTTATGGCATAGGACAATGTTACAGAAATTAAAAATAAAATAAATCCAAGTCTTTTTCTGGAAGGTTATTTTTGTTTTGGTTTTAATTTTTGAATAATTATACGAACTGTATCTTTGTGTCTGATGCAATCACATTTAGATAAGTTATCAACATTATGTTAATAACTAAGTGAAGAAAATCAGAATGTGACTGCCTTATGAAGAAAGTAGTCTTAGATAAGTTGGTATATGTTTAATTCCATCTTGATAGCTCGATATTAAGTGATATTTCAGTTAGAAAATGTAGGAATATGTTCATTAAGACAACTGACAAATATGCAAGAGCTCTGACCTTAGAAACTTCTCCAGTCCTATGGAAAAAATTGTACTGATGGATCTTTGAGGCCATATCCATTCTCTTTATGTCTATTAGCAGACTGTGCTGCAGGAACATTAAATATGGTAGCTCATTGGTTCTATATCTGTTAGTGCTGTGTTGCTTACTTACTGCTTCAAGAGATCATCAGGACTTTGAAAGGATTTGTTGACCATTCAGTGTTTCACAAAATTAAGACAGAAATCTCTTCAGGCAGTTGCTCCACATACCGATTCAATCAGCAGCTAATGCAGCTTTACACATTGCAGAACAGACTTGAAGCCAGAATTCTACCCTAATTTTCAATCTACAAATGTTTGAAGACCTTCTGATTCATACCAATTCTCAGATATGGCTTCAACATTCGGTTTAATTATACTGTAATTGAAATATGCTGCTGTACAGTGAAATTATTATCCTTTGGCTCTCAGACAGCTGCCGTAAGGCCTGTTCCTGAAGTTCTATGACAACGAAAACTCTCAATGGCTCTGTTTAAATAGATTAATTGCAATGAAATCTTTGCCGGGGGTAAGACTGGAGGCATTTAAAGAGAACAGCATTGATTGAGACTGGTGAAATGCAATTTCCCTGTTATATAACAAGCTTTAACAGAGTTCAGCAGAACAAACATTTTCACTGTCATAAAACTATGTTTTTCTTGCAAAAAAAATATTATCTCTGGTCAGGCTAATATTATCTCTGGTTTGGCTTCTGGTTCATACCTAACTGAAACTAGCAGTTCCTTACTTTAGCATAATAATTGTTATCATGCCTCTTTCTAAGATCCATCTAACTAACCATTTGTGCTGTTCCCTCCAGGACATAATTGTACCTGTATTTTCAAATACCAATTCTTTATAGTTGCATTATAATAAATCAACTAAATGGACACAGGACTTACAACAGCTAAACAGGAGTGAAACAGCACATAATGCCTAACAGAGAAGTACGAAACTGGAAAGAGGACAAAATACAGTGTGCAAGAACATAAGTAGCAATAAGTAAGATAGATAATACATTATTTAGTTATTCTGGAAACATAACATCATTGTGCAAAAACATAAAATCAAAACCCGGAAATGTAATTGTCAAAAAGAGAATGAAAACAAAAGGCTTGGGGCTATGCCAATCAATTTTTTACTATTACAAGCAAAAATTGACTGAGATTAGCAAAGAATTCTTTCTGAAATCAAGGAAAGGTTTTGCAAATCGAGTTGATTTCAAAACCTTTCAGCTATAAAAAGAGTTTAAAAATGCAAGGATTAACAAAGTATTTTCTATAGTTTCTACATGAGATATTTCATTTTTCAAATTCAAAACACTGAAAAAATACCTTGTGTCTATTTTTATATTTTTTTATTTTGTTAAAATACCCATTTATTCAAGCACTTTTTAACTTCCTTCACTGAAAATGAAAAAGAGCATATATCTTGGATCAAGCCAGGCAACACTTTTTACAGCAAAAAACTCTGTATTGTTTCTACAGCGCAATAGTGAACTTCTGTGAAAGAAAGGTCTGATATTCCATAGAGCTAAAGGATTATGTCACATGCAATAATTTCAAGTGTTTGAATGGGTAAATAGAACAGCCATTCCTGTTCCTCAGCTCTTTTTTTTCTTTGACCCTATGGGTAAAGATGAATTTCACATCTGGGAGTTTGAGGAAATGACCTACAGCAAGGGGATTTCAAATAGAAAAAATAACCATCATCACCTTTCCAAAATACATTACTTTTGAAGTCTTCTCTCTTTTTCAAGGTAGCAGGAGTGATACCTAAAAATACAGAGCTATTGAAATACAGATAGAAAATGCTAAATCTGCAGCCCTCTCTCCAGGTTTTAAGATCTGCATGAAAGATGGGATATTAGCTGCTGCAGCTGCTGGAGCCACAGGCACAGCCGTGCAATCTGTGTGAGGGACCTTGCCTCTGTCTGGCCCTGGCCTTCAGATTATTTTTCTGTAATATTAATACAGGAGGAAATATGAAAGTGGCCAGCACTGTTACATCTAAAATCTGTATAGCTACCAAAGTACAGCAGCTGCAGCAGCATCTCTCAGCAAAGCCTATGATGACACACTGCTGTGGGCACTCTCAGAACGGCCTGAGTCAAAGATGCCACAGCCTAGTACTGTGCACCCTCGAAGAACTGCATCCTCCAAGACTCCAGGAGCAAAGTGTTGGAGACAAGCCCCATAGCTGCAGAAGCAGCAGCAGGTCTAGTACAGCTGCAGAAAACATAGTAGTGTGAGTCTGACATTACAGATTAGCTGAAAACTGTGAAAAAAAGATTCTGTCATCTTTGCCAGGCCATCATTACAGACCATCTCCACTCTGCTGCCTGCCCTAGGCAGTGGGGAGGGACCATGTTCATACATATATCAACAATGCACTGTCCCATTTTTACCTGAAAAGATTATGCTCATTTCAAATTATTGCATGCAGTGCCAGTCAATCAACATTTTTTCATTCTTCAGATCACACTGTGCTGGTTTTAAAGGGGGCTCAGGTCATCTTTTATTGCAGCAGGAAGAAAGGGATAAAAGATCCTAGTTGATTTCAGTTAATGAAAGCAAAACCTGGTCTTTGTTTTTGATTTTTAAACTAGCTTTGGTGGTACATATTTTATTTTTGGCTTTGTAAATAATAAAATATAGGCTAATGATTAAATACCACAATTAACCATGGCAAAATTGTCTAATTCAAAATATAATTATAAGGTAATGATCAAGGCAAGTGGGCATTTTTGCCTGATAAAAGTGGAAGAACTGCTGACCTGATATATGCCAACCTCCATTATCTTTGTTGGTAGCTAACCTCCAGGTATTGCATTAATCTGAAGCTATTATTACAGTTGCTATATATATTTCAGTGCAGATGTCATTGTTACAGATGGTACTATAAATTCTTTATCTTTGTGAGAAATACAGTCTTTGGAGACACTCTTACAATCCGATAATTTTGGGAGCATCCACAGCAAATCACACGGATTTAAGTTTGCTTTAATCAATCTATTGTCAATTCTTAATGAAGCCTTCAACTAATACAGCAGGCACTTCTGTCTGGGTTGGGGTTTCTAAAAGAGGAGTGCTTTTACAACTATGTCTGTCCAGTATCAGTGAGCATGGTGCACATAAACATGTTGCACTAAAAAAACACTTGAATGCACATCACTGATATTTTTTTTCAGTGGGAAACTATACGCACATCTGATCATGTTAGACAAAGCCATAGGTTTTTCCATGAATCATGCAATAGTGATGCCTATTTTCAGTCACCACCCTGTTCCTTCTCTCTATATATACCAAAATAATTGTACCTGTGACTAATTCTACTACCCTCAGTTCAGCTCAGTTCTACTACCTGTTCAAATAAGTATGGTACTTATTTGCATGCCTACTTATTTTCAGGATCAGACCCTTATTTCTAATATGTCTAGAAACGTATTTTCATGTGATTTGGTGCTTATAAGGATATACAGAAAAGCCAGTTGATTATTTTAAAACACTGCTCAGTTTTTGAGCCATTCATTACTACTGACTGAATTCTCTAAACACTTCATTCTGTATTCATTGATAAAAGAATAACTTGATACCCTTCAAAGGTAAGTACAATAGTTAAGAACACTATTAAAAATAATTAGTCTTTCCATTACCATTATTTTTTCAAAGGACTCTATTCAAATATGTTATTATTTTTTAAATTCTATTGAGAAAATACTGAGAAAGCTGTTTGTGTTTTTAATTTCAACTTGTTTGGTTCCATTCTGGTGAGCCGCAATTCTGGTTTTAATACCGGAAATCTGTTTTAACTGTCCAAAATGGAACATCATTCAGAAATCTTTGAAATACCATTTAGCTTTCAGAAAGCTCAGTTTGGGCAGTTATTGATTAACTTCTAAAAGCACTCTCCTGAATTCACAGGGGCCATTCAGTATCTCCAGCCCTCGACTCCAGCCCATTGTCACTTGAAGGTGTCTGTGAGTGGTGGGCAGATGGTTTGTGCTAGTCTTTCACCTCGTGGTTTGAATAACAAAGAAGTACTCTAGGCTGTTTAGTGAAAAGTGTTAGATGTCAGAGTCACGTATTTTCTGGTCACAGGCATCTGCATGATTCACAAAACTGAATTATAGCTGTGGAAGAGAAATATACTTAGCAACAGAAGGACCCCTAACGAAAGATCCTACAATGGCTTTGCAGGTCTGAAAAAAATCCTTTGTTCTTCCATTATCCTGACTTTCCTGTTATTTAGTAATGTGAAACCTGAGGATCGAAAATACACCTAACCTTGAGATTAGCATCCAAACAAAACTAAGTAAAAAGAGTCAGAAATGATGAAAAACCATGTGGAGTATGCGTAATGGTCTGGGTTCTGCATATACTTCTAAGTAGGTTGAAATACTGGGACCAGTAAGAAGACAAAAGCTACAGTGTAGGAGATTATGCTAAATGCATGACCTGATGTAGATAGAAAATGATCCACAAATTTCAGGTAGTAGGACAATTGCGAAAAACAATTTTAAATATAATAATAATAATAATAATAGAAATTTCAAACGATGGTATCACTAAATTAATCTTGGGTTTATAGGGCAAAGCCTCAGATGATATAACTCATCATTGCCACATTGATATCTATGGAGCTAAGACTGTTAATGAAAGCTGAAAATCTGCCCCTCAGCGTCTCAAATGTAGTTTCTGTGCACTGTTAAGTCAGTACATTAGCAAAGTATTCCTGGCTCTTACTGCCACATTAGTCTATGCTCACCACCTAGTTTATCAAGTAAATGCTCTACAAAAGCGATTCTGCAATTGAAGAGCTTTAAAAAAGCCCACAGGAAAATCAACGAAATTAATAAAAAGAGTCTGCTTAGGGCAAAAACATGCTGAAATTGGAGTTTGGGGCTTTTTTTGGTGGGTTGTTTGGTTTTTGTTTGGTTGTTTTGTTTAAGAGCAAGAAGATTATAATATCCACAGAAGATGGTGGATATATTATCATAATGAAAAATATTGATTTGCGTACCCTACCAGATAACCTAAACAGTTGGTGGGTTACAAAAATATGCAAGAAAAAAAAAGTAGTTCTCTCATTTGATAGGAAGCATGAGCTTAGAAAGTTCAGAACTCGATTGCCTCTTCTAAGATTCTGAAATGTGTCATGTAATGCTTGAAATGGATCAAGAGTATTACCTTCATCTCTGTACAAAAAATGTCCTGGTCTCAGCTGCATCATTTAATGCACTGCATTGAGAGCCCTGTCTTAAATGACAGATCATTAGATAACGTGCCAGCATATCCCAGCATTTGTGAACAGAATAT
>JANHGB010030249.1:0-14876 GCA_026283785.1 Coracopsis vasa
CTAAACTTCCCCTGTTTAAGTTTTAACCCGTTACCTCTTGTCCTATCACTACAGTCCCTAATGAAGAGTCCCTCCCCAGCATCCTTATAGGCCCCCATCAGATACTGGAAGGCTGCCATGAGGTCTCCACGCAGCCTTCTCTTCTCCAGGCTGACCCAGCCCAGCTCTCTCAGCCTGGCTCCAGAGCAGAGATTCTGATGCTACAGCCCCACCAGCTCCTTGCTTAGGTGCTGTGACATGGTGTTTCTTGCAGGCACCATGTTTCTTGGCTGCCTGGCTGCCCTCCAGATGTGTGCTTTTTCCTATGCTCCGATTAGCCGTGTCTTTTGTCCCACTCCAATAACGAGAAACTGGAAAGCATAAATAATAGCTCAGTTGGAGACCCTTGGTATCTTCTGTGTAATAAGCAGTAGCAACCTGGAGTGAAATATTGTATGTCTTCCCACCTTGGCTGTGACCTCCCATAGCCAAGGCTCTGTCTTGCTGTGGTGCTGTGTTATGATATTTAATACAATTCTGGCAAAAGGATGTACGACACGAGCCTGATCACTCATGAGGGCTTACTGGTACATGGCATTTTGCAGCATCATTCTGTTTTCAGGGGCATTTTGTCGAAAAAGAAACCCCAAAACTCCAAACCCAACCTACTCCCAAAGTCACAGCTCTGCAGCTGAGCACATAACTCTTCTTTGCAATGAATTTTGGTGGGAAAATTAATATTTTTGGAGGTGAAGGCTTCTTGCAGAGCTAGACCTCACTTGTCTGCTTTACCCTGACACAGCTGGAAACATGTTTTCAGGCAGGAACAACTTGGCTGTGAGCTGTGGTTGCAGGCTTTGCTTTCTGCCACTTCTGGTCAGGGAGAACTTGAAGAGTGGATTACATCTATTCCTCCTTCCCCGATTTAAATTCCTGCCTTTCTGGATTTAGGCCAGCTCAGCTCAGCTGGTATAGATTTCTTCCTCCTAGAATCATGGAAAATAGAGGTTGAGAGGGCCTTAGGATGTAATCCACCTCCTGCCCCAAGGCAGGATCAACTGTAACTAAAATGCTTGCTAATGAGGCTGGAGTTAGGTATCTTAGTGTATTTATAGGCATCTCCACAACAAGAGCACATATACCTGTGTGAGTGGCCCTGCTTCTCATTCAGTTCTGTGTATTTTTCCTACTTGCTTATATTTATCTTCCCGTTTTCTTTACATCCCATCCTCATGCTTATTGACTGCCAGTTTTCCTACTTCCGTGGAGGATGCTCTAATTCTTTCTTTAATAGCAGTTGCTATGGCAGCTGCTTCAGGCGGTGCCTTAAACCTAGCACAGAACTGCTTTTACATCCACTTTCCCTGCTTGTTTTCCCCCTGGAGCCTGGCTGGAGTTCTGAGGAGCCTCATCACCCGTTGTCAGTGCCCTGACAGAAAAGAAAATGAGATCAAAAAAATCAGATTCTGGCACAACTGTTAAAAACCTCTCCTGAGCCCTGCCTACCCTCTAACCCATCACCCAGAGGGTGCTGCCAGGCCAGGAAGCCAACTGTAATTCTGTCTGCTGATGCATTTGCAATCAAGAGCCAAAATGCAATCAAGCAACCTGCGCTCCTTTGAATTCAGGGAACGAGAGCCCATGTGCAGCTACTTGCAAGTGGATGCAGTTTCCACTGAGGTCCCTGCAATTTGCAGCTGCTTATTGCTAAATTTGGCTTCTGGATTCCCCAGGAAGTGAGGAAGAGACTTCCTGTAAATGTTACTTATGTAGGAAACGGGCTTTAGTTGCTCTGTTGTGTTTCTCATGCTCCGTATGCGTTTTGTAATCTGCAGCATCTGTCAGTTTGGCCAAGGATCTCAGGGGAGGTCTCAGTTCCCTTTTTCCTGGTGGTCTCATCTGCTCTGCCTAGCTTTGCTTTCACAGTGGCACACAGGAGGGGTCCGTACCTTGAGTGTAAGAGCACCAAGCTCTGAATTGCAATGGGAAACTTCCAAAGTCTCATTTATCTTTGTGTGCCTTTACCTGGGCTGACAAGTGAAATCCTGTTAATTATAAAACCCAACCAACACCTCCCCCATGGAAACAAACCCCCAAAACACCCACTTATTTATTTATTTATTTATTTATTTTCCTCCTTAGAGCTACTCCTGCGGTGTCCACCTCTAAAAAGGGAATTCTAGAGCAGGAATTACCCTGAGAGTCACCCAGCCCTGTTTACCATGGCTGGCAGTGGATGGTTTCCTCAGTAGAGGAGCATTATCTGCACACAGCTTGTACATTGTCCTGTGTTACACCTACATCTGCCTGGAAACAGCCACCTTTTGAGTGGGTGGGGAAGATTCTAGCACCTTCAAAATAGTTCCGGTCTGGTCTGATTCAGGGCAGCAAACGTTGGAGATTAACTGCTGATACTTACATGGTTCTGGCTGATGATGATAAGGCTTGAATGTAGTGAGACATGATTTCAAGTCTTTCAAATTCTCCAATCTGAAAGATACCCTGTATCAAAATGACCTATTTCAATAAAGGCAAGATTTTAATGTCAGAATATTATTGAATGAAAATCAGGAAGTCCTTGCACAGGCATAAGCAGCTCTGCTGCACAAAAGTTTCATTGCTGTGGGACATCTACAGCATCTGCAGTCGCCCAACATCTTGTGACAAGGAAGTCGCCTGGAAATCCATCCCAGCTCTCAGCCTCTTGGAGTTGGAAATGAGCAATGATCCTGCAGTAGAAGACAGATATCTCACTCATGGTAAGGGTGTGGAGAGAAGAGCACTTTCTCCATCTGTCTACCAGTGTTGGGTTCAATTCTCATGTGTTGTCAGAGGAGACAGGTGAGATACAAACTGAGGTGCTGTGATTAACCCTCTGGAGAGGTTGTCAGCTCTAGAGGCAAGGACCTAACTTAGAGACCTGGAGCTGGACAACACAGAGAACAAGTTCCAGCCTCCTTGGGAGCTCAGACCCTTTCCATGACTCTTGAACTGTTCAGACCTGGGTTTTGTTTTTTTTTCATTTCGGATCCTGTCAGTTTGTCTTTACTTAGCAAGGCAAGAGCAAGGCTCCACAGGAGCTTAAATGGGACTCTTCTTTTAATTAAAATCTGTGCTTGGTAACCTGAAATAGCAGACATTAGAAAGAGCCAGAGCTCCAGCCAGTCCCTGTGGATCTGCAGTGACATCCTCCTGGCTGTCAGGCACTTGATCACAGGGCTTTCTTTCCTCCTAAAGCTGTTGCTGTCAAAACAATGGTGCGAGTCCTGAATGTGATATGAAGCTCCAGTCCAAGCTGTAACCAGTCAACTCCCAACCTGCTGCTGGATGCTGTGCCAAAACCACAATGTATCTGGGTTGGTAAGTGACAGTGGGTCATGGAGAGATGCTGGAAATCCATTTTGCTTTTATTAGAAAGGCTAGTGAGTTTAAAAATTGATCTTAAAGGGCATCTAAGCAGGATTTGAAGTGTGCTTTCATAGTGGATTTATTCTTGCATCACTTTAATCATGCGGCTGTGAAATAGCTGTGAAGAAGCTGCTGCTCTACCCCCTGACCCAAATTATTCTCATCTGTGCCAGTTTTCTATCACTCTTCAGAGCAAGGCAAACTCATTTGAGATTTGGTCAGTACAGAATCTGTAGTGTGGATTCAAGGTTTGGGTCATCGTTGCACTGTATCACCCACTGCTCTAAGATTTCTCAGGTGTTTAGTAACAGGAATGCTTGCAGCGTTGATCAGTCTGGTTATCCCAAGAAGAACAAGAGAACAGGAAGTATTCTTGCTTCATTTATATTCAAAGACTTGTCTTCTAGTTGAAGGGCAGTATTTGTTGACTGACTTCCTCATGTGAAGTGGGACTGACAGTCTTAATTGCAGCTAGCCGTGGAAGGGCCTGTGGGTTTTCCAGCCATGGAACAGGAAAGAAATAGGGATCCTGTTTACCTACCCACTGAGCTGCTCACATCTATTTAAAACCTCTCCTTGTAACATGCTGTCTCCCTGTCTCCTGGAGACATTCAATGCCAGGCTGGATGTGGTTCTAGGCAACCTGATCTAGTTGAAGATGTCCCTGTGCTCATTGCAGGGGTTTGGACTAGATGAGCTTTGAAGGTCCCTTCCAACCCAAACCCTTTTATGGGTGACCACAGTGGAGCAGGAGCCCAGGTACCCAGCAAGTCACTTGGGTGGGCATATTTAGCGCACAGTAGCCGCTTGTAAGCAGTGGTGGTAGCTGTGCATGAACTAGTCTCATGGGGGAGATGATTTGATGGAGGAGTTGGTGGCTTATAGTTGCCCCAGCTGGTCCAGGTACCAGCATCCATGATGTGTTTTGGGCTTCCCTGTTCCTGCAAGGTTCAGAACTTCAAGGATCTCAAGGGAACACCAGCATGTCCTGCCTTAATCCAAGTGCTGGCTTCTGTCAGGTACCACATCACCACACCGGTGTGCATCCTCGAGGCAGGCTGCTTGGGACCTATGCGTGGGCACAGCCAGTGCTGGAACAAAACCATCCTGTGGGGCTCTTCACAGTGGCTGAAATGAACTGTGCCAAAAGCCTTGGTCTGGCAATGCGGCTCAGGCCTGCCCAGTGCCAGCAGGCAATCAGCACCACTTGATCGAATTGAATTGGGACAGGGGGTGTGCGTCTGCTTTTCTTTATGGCCTATTTTATTTTGGTTTTGGAAGCTGCTTAACTGGGAAGGTGCATGGAAGGGGGGGAGCTGGCCTTATTTAAAAAGGGTCTACCCTTAGCCTGTAAATCTGGGCCAGATCCACCGGTACGTGCTGGTTGCTTTCTGCCACCCTGGGAAGGAAAGAGACCATAAGTGTCACTTCATAGCTGCTCTGCTTTTCTTGATGAATCTGGAGCAGTGTCTCCCTCCCTCCTAATCGAGTTAGTTTTCTTCTGATTACCTTTGTCAGGGAAATCTAAACTGATTTAACTATTCCCATTCATTTTCCATTTGCCCGATGCCTCTTTCACCAAGGCTATCTCAGCTTTACCCTGATTGCTGTTGAGTTGTCTGGTGCTGTAGCTGGTGACACTCTGGTGTATAACTTTGTAAATCTTAGCCAATATTCACTGGGAAATTTTTTGCCAGATGTTTTTTTTCCTGTTTGGACATACTAGTTTTAAATTGGCAAGTGCACTGGATTTAAGGAGAAGACAATTGCTACTAGCTGTCAAAAAGAAAACAGTAATTGTCAATCATGTTTTAGTGAGCCTACGCTGAACTGATTTGCAGTAGAAAACATTATTTTCTTGTACTCTTATCTTCAGGAAATCTGATTTTGGTGAGTTCTGCTCTCTCGATGATAGTGATGTATGCTATGGCACAGAAGAGAGAAAAATTAGCTCAGGATTAAAATCTGTGACATCCTGGAACTTAACTCGCTGTTTTTAGGAGCACAAAACCATTAAGTGTGCTGGTATGCCATAGAATCGTTGCAGATGTGTGTTCGTTGTCTTTTCTGCATGTAAACCCTGTCTGTGCATGTGATTTACAGCGCTTTCCCGGACGCAGCAGGGGTTAGTGAATGCGGCAGCTTGTTTGTTTGTGCTGAATGGGCCTCAGTTCTGAAAACCAGCCTCGAGTTACTGCGAGACAAGATAAGAATAGCTGGGGGAAATCTCGGTGTTCCTGCTGCCGCTGCGCTTCCTGCCGCATGGAGCGGCCGCCCGGCACCGGCTTCCTCCGGGCTCTGCACCGCTGGCGGCGCGGCCGTGGGGTGAATCAGGGTTTGAGCGAGTTCCCTCCGCTGCGATGGCCAAGTTGTACCTGGCTCTGCCCCTTCTGGCTTTACCACGTGCGGACTGACTGCCTGGAGAGGTGGGTGGAGGCAAAGGGGCGTCTTCCAAAGAGGCTCACGTAGCCCCTTCCTGACTCCAGGCTCGTTTGACTCCTGTGATAAATCGAAGTGGGGTCAGCAGCTTTTATCAGGCTACGTTTCTTGTGAAAGGGAAGTGTTGTCTGTGAGGGGAGATGCAGTGTCCTGCGTGATACGGACACGTGGAGCTGATCCAGAAGTGTGGCCAAACGAGACCCGTCAGTGGGTCAGCCTGGCCCCTCTGTCTCACTGCTGGTTTAGTCCTGGGGGATGCGCTCCATTCAACAGCAAATTCCTCCTTATTTCCAGTGAGAATATTGGAAAGGAAGGGAATGGTAGCCAAGAAGTTGGGGAAGCCTTGGCACTCACATCTAGTCCACTGCCTGAAGAAACGCCGTGATTTAAATACTCTGAGTGGAGGGAGGAGGGACCAGACAGTTGCAAAGCATCTCGAAACTGCTGACAATGCAAGGACCTCCTTGTAAGAGCTCCTCCTGTTCTTCCCGCAGTTCCTTGAAGAACCTCCTTGTAATGCTCTTGGAATTTCACTGCAGAACAGGAATCCAAAGGGGGTTGCACATCTCACCTGGCTGCTCTGGGGCTCAGGTCTGTCTGAGTTCCCACCCGTGCAGGGCCTGGTGTTGTGGTGGAGGAAGTGGCTTTGCTTTATGCCTTGTCCCATTTCCAGGATGACTCTGCAGACCCTAGTTGCTGTGATTTGTTCCTCTCCCTGTGGTGAGGATGGTCTCTCCTCCACGTGCTGAGTGTTTGTCTTTGCTTTTATGATTGATTTTCTGATCTGTGGTGTGACTGTGCTCAGTTTTAGTCTCTTTGATGCTGTTGCGCATTACAGGTACAGAACACCTGAAACCAGTTTGGTTTAGTGGGTCTGTCTAGAGAAACAACCCTCTTGGAGAACAGCTCTGCTGGGGAGCAAGGCTTCAGCAGTGAAGAGGTTAATGGAAAACTATCTGTGCCTCATGCCAAGCCTTGATTGTCATCTTGCTCCTTTTAGGCCCCGCAGTTGTTCTGTCCCCAGAGCACCATATGCGACCATTTGATCTACGAGGGATGAATGTTTGTTGAGAAACTGTCTCTTCCTTCTGTGCTTCTAGTGCCCTGTTAGGTGGAAGAGATAGTGCCAGAGCCTTCTTGTGTCTTTCAACCAAAAGTAGGTGGTGATGCATGAAGGTCTTGGCTGGCAAAATGTGCTCCATTCCCTACTAATAGGTTGCACAGATTATGCAACTTACACAACCAGGGCCCATTTTAACTCTCTTTTTGATGGTGATCCCTTTCTTTCCAGATGTGCTGGATAGAGGAAAGGTGATGGTCCTGTCCATGGAGCCAAGCCAGAGGTTACAGCTATAAGAGCTGGCCAGAAGCAGTGTTCAACGTTCACGTGCTCACTTTTCAAAGGAGAATAGCTAGAATTTGGTTCAAGGTTTGTAGGTCAGGTTTCCATTATACAACTGTACTGGTTGCAGCTGCTTGTGTGAGATCCAGACCTCATTGGGTGCTCCTGGTCTAGCTGGCTTCTTTCCCTGGGAGTTATTCTTTATGATGAGATGTACAGAAAGAAACAGGATTTCTCTGTTGTAACACTACCTCAGGTGGTAATGGCGACTTGGATTGGGATTTGCTTCGGTCTGTAAAACATGGGAAACATCTCGGAAGTATTTGTCACAAAGAGCTGCTAGGAAGGAAGGAATTTTTTTAAGACTGTGTTTTTACAAACAAAGGTAGGACCAAAAACAAGTGAGGAGGGATCTTATAATTGGTCACAGATGTAGTAATGAGGATCAGATCTCCTGTATCTCCAAAGCAGGTACTTGTGCTCTTGGCACGAGTTGCACTGAGCATGTAGATCTCTGCCTGTGTCTGAAGGACAGGACTGTTGTGTGTGAGGAAGGTTATACCTCTGGCTTAGTGAGTGAGAGTGCAACCCTCCCGATACATCTCATGGGGGATAAAATTGTCCATGGCGTCTCCAAGGACCAGAGTGCTTTGACTCCTGTCCTCATGCTGGTCTGCAAGGGCTCTACACCACAGATAGCCAGCCCCACTCCTGTTCTTGAGCAACTTGCTCTTGAGAAGAGCGTTGAGCAAGATGCTGCAGGCTTCTTCGGCTGTAAGTTGGTCAGCAGAAAGATACGTGTTTTCTCACCATAAGCTGCTGAAGTGGGCAGTCACACTGGAAATACTGAATTTCAGGTTTGGCAGCAGGAAAAAGTCGGGGAGTGCTGGATCTGGCCCAAGCAGTTGGTTGCATGGGGCCTGCACATCATCCCAGGACCGACTCCTGGTTCCCTGTGCTGTCACTGGGACCCACCTCTGCAGCCTGTAACAGTGCTGTCAGCAGAGCAGTGTAAGCAGCCAATTTAGCACTGATTAATGAACTTATTAAGGTGGTGGTAATGAACTTATTACAGTGGTGGTAGCTACTGAAGCATTTTGTTGTTACTATATGTTTTTAAGTTAAAATATTGGACTGTGGAATTGATGGGAGATGATGCAAAGCTCAAGCTTGGCTCTTTCTCTTGCCTTAATGTTCAAAGTGTGATAAATGGAATGCTTTAAACCTGCATAAGAGCTGTAGGAGTCTTTTAATGTGGTGGTTTAACCCATGTATTGGATCAGTATCAATGAGCTCAGTGTGAAAACACAAAAAAAAGAAACAGGAATAAAAAAAATCAAATCCCTCTCTGTGCTGCGGTGAAAGTGCTCATCTCAAACAGCATGAACCATTCAAGGCCAGGTTGGATGGGGCTTTGAGCAACCAGGTTTCCCTACCCGTGGCAGGGGGTTGGAACTGAATGAGCTTTAAGGTCCCTTCCAACACAAATCATCCTGTGCTCAGTAACCTGGTCTGAAGCATTAAGGCAGAGAATTTCAGCTCTTTTTCTCTTTACATTAAGTAAAAGACTCCTCAGCTGACCCCAAACGTTGTTGTGGGTAAATGTTTGGAGGCCCTGATCTGCCATCCCTGGTGTGAGCTGTGCCTGTGGGTTTGGACCCCAGACTTCCCCTCAGGGAGCATCCTTCTTCCTCTGCCATAATGTACATAGAATCATAGGATGATGAGGATTGGAAAGAACCTGAAGATCATTATGACTCCTCGGTGCTTTGTGAGGGGGAGCTGGTTTTCTCTCTCCAGCCAGCTCTGATCTGAAGGGTTTTGCCCAATTCAAGTCACATTCTGCAAATGGAAGGTTTAAGCTGACTGAGGTGGCTTTTGAAGGTGAAGGAGCCACTCATTAAAAAGGAAATTGCTCCCGACCCTGTGCACAGCTTCTTTCTTCTTACGCTTTGCTGCAGTGAAGCTCAGCAGAGCAGAGCTGGCAGCACAAGCTGTGTCGTTTTCAGCTTGCACAAGGCTGGTGCTTTGGTGTCTGTGGGAATGGCAGGGATGGGGGAAGGCAACAGGTTGGACTTTTTTTTTCACTTCTGGAAAGTCTAAATGAGCTGTCAGGCTTTGAAGCTGCTTCCCCATGGGCTTACCTCCCAGCACCACACAGACTGCGTCATCCAGCCTGGGAGCGCTCAGAATCTCCTACCTGAGGTGGTGGGAAGCAGAAGTCATGTAGGACTTGTGACAGAAGAAGTCTGAGTGACTTTTCACGTGTGTGTGATGAAGCAGGTAAGATAACTATTAAACAAGGCCTGCATGCAGAGCACTTGACAGTTAGGGTATCGACCAACCCAGGTCGTGTCACTGCGTGCACAGTTGTTTTGACCTAATTTAAAGGGCTGATATGCAGTCCCTGAGGACTCATGGAAGGGAATTTCAAACCTTCATCAATGAAATTAAGGAATATTACAGAATTTAACTTTTTGTTTACTTTTTTTTTTTTTTTTTGTCAACTTGGATGCTCAAGATAATGGTGTTAAACGTGGGTTGCACAACAAGCAACCTGCAGCAAACTTATGCCATGGTCTTTATTGAGCAGACCACTCTCAGCTGGATCAGGCCCAGGGCGCTGAATGGTCTCCAGCTTCAGCCCCTAGCTTGGGGGATGAGTGTCCTCTGTGCACAGCAGCTGTCACACAGATTGCTCATGTACCTTCTCTCTGGCCTGTCTCATGTGTTGTATTATTGTAACTGTGAAGAACCTGCATTTCTGCCAAGCTCAGGTGCTAAGTTCTGATTCAGTTCTGAAATGTACAAACTGGCTTCCATGCAGTGTTGGATGCTTTAGAGGACAATGTTCATGAATGAATTCTCTCGACTTCTCTAACAAGGGTTTGTTGGCTGCCAAGAGCTAGGAGAGAGCTTCGAAGGTCCCTTCCAACCCAAACCCTTCTGTTCTGTTCTGTGATCTTAAAGATCTTTTCCAATGTACTTGATTCTATGATTCTAACAGAGAAAAGGGGTCTCTGAAGTGGGACCTGAGGAGCAGCAAAGGGGTGAGCCCAGTCTGCTGGTGAGCTCCTGGGCTGTGGGCAGCAGGCTGTCACTGCGGGAATCGTTTGGTGTTAATTCATGGCAGCTTGGACAGCAGATGTGTGTTTCCCCACCCTGCCACCAGCACCTCTTCCCTTACTCTAAATAGAAAGTTTCCTGGTTTATAATTGAGACTCTTAAAAACGTTCATGTGGTTCAGGTCAACACACAGCTGCTCAGCTGAGGCCACACGGTGCCTGAAATAGGAGCTGGGACAGAGGCTGTTGACTCTGGAACCCAGTAACACTTTCAAATGGCAATATGAACTATTTCCTGCTGCACAGAGCTTATTAGAGTATCCTCTTGCAAACACTGGCCAACTGGCTTTGCGTGGAGCTTGGGGGTTATTGCAGTGCTGCTCCTCAGATCATCCGTTCTGTTGTGTTAATGTGACTGGGGAAGCTCTCCATGTACTCAGACAACTGCAGAAGTTCACCTCCTGACACCACTTCTCTTTTATCGGAACACTTCTGAAGCTGTGATTTCTGTTAAAGACTTTTCTTTTTTTTTTCTGGATTTCCTTTTTGGTACCTTTTTTGATTTATTTTCTAATAAGCTTAGTACAGATATCACAGGTGAAGACTGCTGCATGTCTCAGTAGATAGATTTTGGTCTACTACATCAAAAGTAGTCTCTGAACAGGTATGTAAGTAGGATCCTCTGTGCTACTCAGATAAAAGGCTTTGATGTTGTGTTGTCTGGGTGCATTTGCATGTGTTGTCATGACTTCCAAGAAAAGCTTTTTTGTAGGAAGAAAGCTGGCAGTAGCCAGAGCAGCAGAAGGACAGGAGATCCATGTTGAGCCTTTACTGACTCTGTAGGTGCCCTTCAACTAACTCTGCCTGAAACACAAAGAGAAGCAAGATGTGCTGCTTGCCTGCTTGCTCCCACCATTTCAGGTGCAGACTCATGAGGTGGGGATGTAGGTTGCTATCAAGCTGCTGCTGGAGGACGTGGCTGTCCCTTATCCCTCTCTCTCTGATGGTGTTCCTTGCTCAGGCCGCTGACTCATGTGGCTCTGCCTGAAGTGGGATGCTTCCCTCTGTGCCTGCTCTCTGCTGAGCACCACTGCACCCTAAAAGCCAGTATTGCCCTGCTCGTCACTACAGCTTCCAAGTCATCCTTGGGAAACTTGGCCTTGGTCTCCTTGATCCGTCCATCCATAAGTCTGACTTAATTTTTACTTTCTAAGTACTCTAAATTGGCACCATTCACATACCTGCTCTAAAGAGAGAAGAGGCTTTTTGGCAGCCCAGGTGTCCCTGTCACAGTGATGTTGGGAATCTGCTTTCCTGGCTCCCTGCCCACAGAAATCCTGCTGAAGGCAACTGAGCCCAAATGTTGTATAAAACACTCATCCCTTTTAAAACCCATCATCTGTTTAAAAACCATACCGACATAATTTAGTTATTCTTCCAATAACAGATGAGGAATGGGAAACCCCCAAAATAATCTGTGACTTCATTTTTTCCTTATGTGTTTGGTATCTCCTGCATGGACCAATTTTACTGTTAGTCTGAGGAGGAGGAAAAGATGGTGATGCTTTTGAACATGATACTTAGAAAGGCTTGTCAGATGGCATCATCCTCTAACTTTAATTTTCCCTATTGAAATGAATTTGGCTTTGTATCTGCTGCGTCCATTGAGCGTTGCTGGTTGCAGATGGGTAACTTGCACACTGTTACTAATCTGAGCAATCCCAGGTGGATGGCAGCCATTGAAGAAAGAGCTTGAAGTCCTGGAGATGCAGAACAGGAGAAATGTGGGATGCAGTAGGGCTGGACCCATTCATGCAGTAGGGCTGTGGCCCATTCATCCAAGGCACTGCTGTAGGTAGTTATCCCTTTATAGCATTCTTCTTGTGCTGTGGATAGGGGTCAAAACAAAGCAAAAATTGATTGAAACAGACACAAAAAGGGGAGAAAGAATTGGACTCCGTGCATTAGCTAAACATCGAGTTGTTGACAGCGCTTAGCTGCTGGAATAAAATGTGTCTGAACTGGGCCCCAGGCTCTGCAGGAAGACTTCCCAACTCCCTGGGGCTCAGGAGGGGAATGCCTCTGGAGGCAGAAAGCATCAAAACCAGAAATAGCTTTTCTTTGCGAGAAGCAGCACCTGGGCTGAGTGTAGCTGCATGAAACGTCCCTGCCCGTATGAACATGGCACGAAGCAGATGGGGCTCTGCTGGTCTCTTTCCAAACTTCCCAGATTTTGTAGGCATATAAACTAGGTGCAAAGTGTCTTAACAGGCCTTGAACCTTCCAGGGCAGGCGTGGTGGTCACTGCTGAGGGGATGTCTCAGTTGCTGGCCCAGCAGGCAAACTGGGCTGTATTTATTTTGAGGTGTACTAAATGTTTGAACCCCAGAGTGTGGGGTTCTGTTTGCAGAGGGGGCTTTTGTCTTTCAAAAAGCTTTAGGAAGATGCAGAGTTTAACAATGGGCCAGGATGGGCTCTCAGTTGTACGTTGCAGTGACGAGAGGATTAAAGCTGAGTAAGCTCATCCTGTTATTGCTCAGGGTTTAGATATGCTTTTAAATATGGGTATCCTAGTATGCGGAGTTAGGAAGCTGGATGCTTTGCTAGCAAGGTGCTCATAGCTTCAGTGTTGTTTTCCTGGCAATGTTTCTCCTGTGTAATAAATATCCCTGCAAAACCATAGCAGTAAAAATACAGCTTTGAAGTAGCTGAGTCCGTCTGCAGGACCGTGCCTGGCCGGCTAGGATCAGCCTCTTACACCTCTGCCAACACCGATGGGCACAGACACCGCCAGTGTCTCACTATAAGTAATGCTGGGAAGAGTAGCAACCACCACAGGATTTTGACTAAAGCTACATTTGAGTGGAAGTGACTTCCAGCAGTGTGTAAAAGCACCCTTCTGAATCCAAGTGACACTTCGTATTATTGAGTATGTAACAGGTATAAACATACATGAATTATTGTAGTGCCACAGAGCCGCAGTGCAATTGTAGCTTTTAAAGGTGGGCTGAGGATGGGGAAGTGAACGAGAAGAGTTTAAATGTTTTCAGGAAGCAATCAGCAAGTGAAAGGGTCAAAATAAACCTGAATTTGTAAAAACAAAGGGCTGTGTGTATGTAAGCTCTGAGCACCCAAGGCAGCCTGCTTGCCAGCACGGACAGCTGGCCACTGTACAGTTCTGGGATGAATCAGGACCTCCTGTCAGAAAGGTGTTTGGTTTTTTGCTGGTATTTTTCCCTCCCTGGTATCTGTATCCATTTCAGTTGGCTTTTTCTCTTATGAGATACTAATATTTGAGGTATGCAGATGCTGGGTATAGATGGGAGTGTAACAGCATCCAGAATTTTACAGTGTAGCATATCAACTTAGGAGGACCTGCAGGAGCAAAGGTGGTTTTTTTCTCCATGGCAAAGTCTTCATCTGGTTCAGGAACTTTTCTGGGAAAGCTGTTTCTAGTGCAAACTTAAGTACGAAGTAACATCAATAGAAAGCAATGGTGCTGTTGCCTCTTATCAGGTGAGAGCTAGTTACCCCGCACTCGATTTTCCTTAGGGCCTGAGCAGTGCTGGGGTGTTTTCTTACCCCTGATCTATAGGTTTTGTGGAGGACAAGTGGGGCTTGGACATGCCTGGGAGGAGAGGGAGCTCCTGAGATGAGCGCTGCTTGTATCCAGGGAGGAGAATCTGTCTGAGGCTGCCCCAGGACATATGATGGAGGATGACTGAAAACCTGGGCTGTGTTTTCACAGCTGCTGTGGGAGCTTTTTCCATTTAACACAGCACAGATGTGAATTACAAACTATAAATTGAAGACTAATGTGCACCATCGTGGCATGTGAGAGGTTCAATTATAGGCAGAGCAAGCAGAATAATGGAAAATACATGTGAGTGATTGTTCAGTTAATATCATTTGCAATGAATTATTCACAACGATTTGTTCACCGAGCTCTTATTGTAATCATTTTCATTCCTTCATTTGCTATGCATTTGAAACTGCTTCCCACCACTTGTGCTTGACATGTAATGAAGTATATCCACCCATTCAGCCCCTTCTGCCCACCTGCCCCTCGCCTACATGCAGAGGACAGATTTTGAGCTTGGTATTTTAAGCACTGAGCTCTCTTTAAGAAGTCAGTGGTAAGTCTTAAAAGGGAGGCTGCTGTCTGCTGAAGCTGCTGATGTGACCCATAAAAGCCCATTCTGTTGGGCTTGGAGTGACCTGAGCTTGCAGAAGACCTGTTTCTGTGCTCTGCCTTGTGTGCATGGCGTGTGTGGAACTTCCTTTCACAAGTGCTGTGCTGAGGCTTGACCCAGAAGGTGACAAATTGGTTGCAGCCTCGTGAGCTGAAGCATTCCTTTCCTACCTGCCTGGCATCATTTGCGCCTGGAGGAGGTGTGGGGCTGTGCAATGAGGCACATGGTACCAGCAGGCTTGAGGAGAAGCACTTTGCTTGCTCAGGTCCCTGTCCCTTACGTTGTTTCGTACCGTAGGCATTGGAGCCGGTTGGTGGGTCTAGCTCCCAGCACTGCAAAGCGTCACAGTTGTGACTTTCCTTTCCTATTCCTAAGGCACTGGGAAACCCACAAATGTGCACTTCATAGAATCATAGAATGGTTTGGGTTGGGAGGAACCTTAAAGCTTCT
>JANHGB010030253.1:0-44599 GCA_026283785.1 Coracopsis vasa
GTGCCCCCTCCTGTACCCTCCTGTCCCCTTGTGCCCCCTCCTGTCCCAATGGACCCAGCCACAACCCCAGGATAGAAGCAGGGGCCCTGTGTCCCATCCTGCTCTCCCCTTGTCCCATCCCTTGCTGGTTCCAGTGAACCTGTGGACCTGGTAAACCCGGAGACCTGGTGGCCCTTGGTGGCCCTGGTGATCTCGGACACCACGGTGAACGTGGTGGCTTTGGTTAGCGCAGTGACCCCGGTGGTTTTGGTGACCATGGTGACTCCAGTGGTCCTGGTGACGCTGGTGAAAACCCTGGTGACTCTTGTGCACCTGGGTCACCTCCCGATGGCCCTTTTGACCCCAATGACTCTGGTGGGTTTGGTGACCCTGGTGGCCCCAGTGCCAGTTGTGAACCTGGTGACCATGGACAACCCAGTGGCTCTGTGGACCTGGTCACCCTGGTGGCTTCAATGGTCACCAGCCTGGTGCGCTTGGTGACTCTGCTGCATCCTGGTGCCCCCTGGTGACCCCCTTGGCCCCGGTGGCCCTGGTGGCCTCGGTGGCCCCAGCACCCATCGGTGTTGGTGTCTCCACAGATGCCCCCTTCGAAGCCATCTCCAGCCCCGGCAGCGCGGGCCGGGAGCCGCCGCCGTCGCCGCTCATGGACCGGAAGAAGCACCGGAGGAAGAAGCTGATGACGCCGTCCAAGACGGAGGGCTCTGCCGGGCAGGCCGAAGGTGAGACCACGGCCACGGGTCCCTCAGGGCCCAGATGCCCAAGGACCCATTGCCACATCCATGGAGACGATGCCCCTGGATGCTCGACCACTGCTGAGCCCCCCTTGCTCTGTCTCCCCCTGCACCCCTCGCGCTGTCCCCTGTCCCCTGTCCCTCGGGGCTTGGTGGTTCTGCTCTGGTGACTCTGTCCCCCCCTTTCCTCTCTCTGCCCCCGCTGCTCCGGACCCTCCCACAGCCAAGCGCAAAATGTGGAAGCTAAAAAGCTTTGGTAGTTTAAGAAATATGTATAAAACAGGTAACGGCTCCTCCTGCCCCCCCCCGCTCCCCCCGCTCCTCCTGCCCTGCTCCATCCTCTGCTGCGGACCTATGGGTGCTGTGGGCGCTGGGGCACCCATAGGGGGTTGGATCCCCCCCACCCACCGTTGGTTTGTGGCGTTGGGTGTTTGCTCCTGCAGAAGAGGAGAACTTCGAGTTCCTCATCGTGTCCAGCACGGGGCAGACCTGGCACTTCGAGGCCAGCAGCTTCGAGGAGCGCGATGCCTGGGTGCAGGCCATCGAGAGCCAGATCCTGGCCAGCCTCCAGTGCTGCGAGAGCAGCAAGAACAAGGTGGGACTTGGCAGCGGCTACGGAGGGGCCACCCCGTCACCAGCCCTGCTCATGGTCCCCATGTCCCCCCATGACGTCCTAGCGTCAGCAGAGGCCGAGGCGGGGCGGTGGTAGGCGCTGCAGGAGGGGGGGTTGGAAGGTGCCACTGGCCGCGGGTCAGCGGGGTGTGGGGGGGAGCAATCCTCGAGGGGCGGGGCTCCCCCTGCGGGACGGGCAATGGCGCCGTGCGGAACCGGTCGGGACGGGCCGGTTTCGGGCTCTCGGTGCCTTGATGGTGGTCGCCGGTCCTGAGGGGCTCGGTGGGGCGGTTGTCCGTAGGCGTAGACGTCTCGCTGCCGGCAGAGATGGATCTGCGCCTCGCTGAGCTGGTGGAGGAGCTGACTACCTCGGGGGAGCCGCGGCTGGAGCCGGGCAAGATGAAGGAGCTGAAGAAGATCTGCAAGTACGGCCGCCCGGTGAGGTGGGGTGAGGTGGGAGCCGGCTCTCGCTGCCTCTGGCAAGAGCGCCGCTGCTACCCGCCGGGACAGCAGCCGAAGCCCCCGAGGGCCACCCTGGGGCCTACTGTTTGAGGGGGGGCAGATTGCTGCCAGACCAGAAGCTGCTGCTCGTTAAAAAATTAAGCTAAATTGTTTAAAAGTTATGTCTTTATGTGCTAAACCTCTATATAGATAACTCCTTCCCGGTTTTTTTTCCCCGTTTTTCCATTCTCAGGTCGTCAGATGAGCATATCAGCCATGCCTATCACCTGCTGCTGACAAGGCTCCGTGAGGAGCATGCCGAGATGCGCTTCTCGGCATTCCAGATCGTGAAGGAACTGTTCTCCAGATCCCATCAATTCCGGACTCTACTTATTTCCAACTTCCAAGATTTCTTGGAGCTCACAGTGGGGATAGACCATGAGCAGCCTCTTCCCCCACCCAAAGAGGTGGCACAGAAGTTGAGGAAAGAAACCATAAAGTCAGTGCAAGAATGGCATGAGAAATATGGGGAGGCTTACAAGAAACTTGCTCTGGGATACCACTTCTTAAAACAGAATAAGAAGGTACTCTGCATTTTTATTTCTGAATGCGTTTTTAGGTGGTGATTGTGAGGAGGCTTTTAAAGAGAGGAAACCAATAAATAGAAGAAAAACTGTTGGAAGCAACATTGTCTTTAGGAGATAGCCTGTTGAGCGTGGTCTTTGGAAAACAAACTCCAGTTTTTGTCATCTTGCAGTACCATCAAGGTTTAAAACCCCCAAGCTTGTGCTTGGAGCTGGGCTTAACGATGCTTTCCTCAGAGTGCAACAAATATTGCTCACCAATAGGCTTTCATCCACTGATTCCTACCAGAAGCCCCTGAAGTTGAGCCCTTTTTAAAATGGAAATAATGGTTGTACCTTAAACTGAGGATAACCAGCTGTTAAGTCTTTATGTGTCAATTTAAACTAGCCTGATATTTGTACTGAGCTATCCAGTTCTAGTGTCCTTCCGCTGTACAACACACTAAGTGTAGGTGCTGTACCCCCTCAGCTGCTGTGTTAGTGTGGTGTACAACAGCTTTATTAATGGAAATTTCTTGTATGTAAATACTTTAAGATGTCATTTCTAGGCTTCAAGTTATTGTGTTTGGAATATTCTTCTTGTATGTATCTCTTCTGAGGTGAGGTTATGATAATATCAGGCTTTCAATAAACATTGATTCTGTTTCTCATCAGAAAGACAAATGTTCAGTGTTCCTAGCAGGAGATCAAAAAACACTGGTGGTACATGATGGTTCTGTACAGGATAGTACATGGTGGTTCTGTTCTGGTTCTATACTAGGTGAACAGTCTGCCTTACATCTATTATTTCGTAGAATCAGAGAATGGTTTGGTTTGGAGGGGACCTTACTAGTTCTAAACCCCCTGCTATAGGTGTTTAGTATACTGTGTTCTTCTTCTTTCCAGTTTTTGATACCTGCTCACAAAAGGTGATTTGAATTCCCCTTTATTGTCTTGTTTAACAAAGAAAGAAAACTACATGAAAGTGACAAGGAGAAATGCGAGACTGAGGCGAGGGAGCTTTAACACGTAATACAGTTTTACGAAATTGAACATACAAGTGTGCAACAATTCTGCTGAAGTTTGGCATAGCTGTGCTCCTGTGATTAAAGGCTGCTCCCCAGTTCCATCTGGGTTGTCACTCTGTGTATTTGTGGTACGAAGCTGTCCAGCAAGGTTCAGTGTACTCTTTTCTAGAGCAGCTGAATTTAAGTACTTCAGGAAACATTGATACCAACAGAAACAGTCTTATGTAGTTTAACTCTTATACTCAGATAGTTGAGATATGCTAACTGGCCTTTTGCCAGCTCAATACTTGAAGTGCAAGAAACAGCCGAAAGGTTTGAGGAGGCATTTGTACTTTCTAGTAGTAAAGTACATCTGCTGTTCTGTATTGTAGGACTGGCACAGTAGTATAGGGCACCTTGAGAGGAGTGTTAGCTGTGTATGTGGTTTGTGGTTGTTGGTTTGGGGTTTGTTTGGTTTGGGTTTTTATTATCACCAAAGTCACCTTATAAATAGTTGGTCAGCAGATGACAACTGCTGCCCCTTTAGGGTGTAAACCTGAAGGGCTACCCACTGGTTTAGTGTTAGTAGGTGTCAAGTAGGTAACTATACAAATGTTTGACTTCAAGACCAAGTTGCATGTCAGGGCAACTGAATCATATTATAGTATCTTTGCATCTGAGGAATGCTTGGATGGGGTTATGGAGTAGGCTGGAATTCCAGAGTGAAGAGAATTTTCAACAGGTCAATACATAAATATTACTCCCATATGCCAATATTTTTGCTCAAGGTGCTGTAGTTGTCTAGGCTCACTACTTACACCCTTTAAATCAAGAGCAATTGCACCTCATCACATCCAGTTCCATAATTATAGACCTCTGGTAAAAGGTTTCATACAGCCTGCACTGATACAAAGGCAGAACAACTCTGATCTCGGTCTGTATCACCTAAATGGTGTTAGATGTTTTCTGACCAAGTTAGTGAGTTAGTGCTGACACCAGATAGCAGGTGACTACATGTGCACATTTGTAACTCAGGCCCTGAGTTATTCTGACCTTGGGAAGCTTCTGTAAGAGGCTGCTGTGCCCTGTGCTGGACAACTCAAAGCTTCTTGTGTGCAGTGAATTTGGTTGGTGGTGGATACCTTGTATATGAGGTGTGTTCTGGTTGTCAGTGTCAGACCATGACAGTTTTGCAGGTGTTGTAAGAAAGGTACCTGGACAAGTGCTGAAGTGTGAAACAGTGCAGTGGAGCAGCATGTGGCTGGTCCTTTTGGGACAGAGAAGGGGAAGGAGTGGGCAGGTGCCTCTGCTGTAGATATTCTGGTACCTTCCTTCTACCCACCCATTTCCCACTAAAAAATGAGCTTGGTGAGTCTGCCTCTTTTCCTAAACTGATAGAGACTCTCCATGCCAGTTTCTGTGAAAACTGAAGTATCCTTTTGCTCTCAGAGGCTTTTAGAGACAAAACATTTGTCTTTAAATTGGTTGCATAAATGCTATTTGTAAAAACCTTAAGGCTTATTGCGCACTGTAGGGTTTATTCAGCAGTAGAAACATTTATATAGCAAGACACTCAGATTTATGTTCATATTTTAGCAATAAGAAATGGAAGTGAATGATCTTTCCCTCAATCCCATAATTCAAGAGATGTAAATTCAAAATTTGATCTTTTTTAATGAATTTGGATATGTTCTCTTCTATTTTCCTTCCTTAAAAAGTTCTTCAGTAAGTGATATGTATACTTGTGTTTACAAATTTTCCTAAGCTTCCTTTATTAATAGTGGACCTACTGTGATGTTTTCATATAATCTGAATGCTCACCCTGTGTAGTCCCTTCCTGCCTGTTGCTTCTAACCCTGTGTCTCCCAAAGCCTAGTTTACTCCTCATTTTAGTTGTGGAAATCTAAGCATTTTGGTTTTCTACCTTATGATTCCTTTCTGAAAGCCATTGATTCTCAGCAGTCCCTTATTAGTAGAAGTAAAAACTCTGTTCAGAATTACTGTAGTTATTGATTCTAGGAGGAGAAGAGATAAAAGAAAGTGCTGCTGAGCTTCTGGCTGATCGCTGGTGTTAGAGGATTTTTCACCCCAGATAAGGATCTTAGGAAATGGATTTTCTATATATTTCTTGTGAGGAGCGTTACACTTTGTTCATTTCCTCCTTAGGTGGATTTTGAAGATGTGCATGCCAGAACCATGGCTGAAAGGAGGAGGGAAGAGGAGAAGCAAAAACGATTGGATAATGTTTACAAAGAAAAAGCCAAAAGAGCTGAAAAAGAAATGGAAGGTGAGTTGCTTTGGTTCTTTTAGTGATTGCTTTGGGGATTTTGTTTGTTTTTAAAGCAATCCTTTTTAAGGTTATATAAAACAAATTTGAAGAGGATAGCTATCCAAATAATAGCTGGGCACTAAGGACAGGAATACTACATTTGTTAGAGTCTCTCACCTAAAGGTTATCAGAGGAAACAAGTGACAATCCTGTGAGCTCAGGCAGTATGAAGAGATTTAAAAGCAAAAAAGAAAAGTTAGCAAGCAAAGGTCTGGTCTGTAATTTGGGAAAGTATGAATGCATAACCTCAAGCAAGCATATCATGAGACTTTTTGGAGCTAGTGGCTTAATTTGTGTCATTATGTAGGCACAGATTTCTCAACAATGAAGTCCTCATGTTCCAGAGGCATAGGCAGTAGTCTGCACAGGAATCCTGAATGCAGTGTAGGATATCTATGAGAAGTATCATACCACTGCTAAAAAATATGTCTGAGGGCTGAATCTGAACTGATATGTACATCGCAAACATATTTCTGTAATACATAAGAAGAACAGAGATAGTAAGTATATTATGGTGCAGTTACAAAGGGTTATTTAATTAAATTACTTTGGTATATGTAATGCATCCAATTGTGTCTGCATTTATTCTGCATGCTGGAAATGTTTTCATGTATGAGGGTGGAATTTTAAAGAGATTTAACCTTCTTAAAGTCACTTACATTGGCAGCATCAAGCAATAGCATATATTCATGGCTACAACTGTAAGCAGCTCTTAACGTTCATGGCTGTAGAATGATACTCACCAACATCACTAAGAATATCCCCATTGAACCTTGTTCTCCTTCAAATTCTATGAAGTACTTGTATCATATTCGCATTGTGAAATTTTAGAGCGGATAGGGAAAGGAGAAACACTGATTCTAAATTCTTTGCTGAGAAAATCCTACATTTCCTGGTTAAGGAAAGTATTGTCATTTTATAAGAACAATTTTTGAGCAAAGAGAGACCGGTATGGCTAAATTATCCCTGATTACCAGATAAATGGATTACCCCTTTGGCAGTTATATTTGTTCTGTAGATCTGTGTCTGCTTTAAAGTTACTATTGGCATTTTAGAGTATTTAATAATATTCTAAAACATTTGTGTCTCAATAGAAATGTCCCAAGAGATTGCTGACACACTGACGGAGATGGAAAACTGTTTCCGGCTTCTCCTGCCAGACCCTGTTGACTTCACTGTGCATGACACAGAACTGGAACCCAACAAACAAATGTCTGCTAATGAGGATAGACCTGCATCCCCCTGGTCTTCCCAGATGAAAGTGAACCAGCCCTACCTTGAATGCATGGATGATGAGCAGCCGTGCTGCAGCAAGGACATTCTTTCTCAGTGTGTTAGAACTGATAAAGAGTTAGATGAGACACAGGAAAAGCCAGAACAAAAAGACTTGGATGAAGACACATGCTCAGAAGTTCAATCTGGTGTCCTTGCTCTTGATGATGATGATGATGATTATGAGACTTTTGTTAGAAACCATGGGCTTATTTCACACAAGTATACTCTAGACATTGAAATCTCCACAGGTACCTGGAAATATCTTTCACTTTTAGCTGGAGGCAGCTTAGGTCTGAAGTGCTTTGTAGTTGTGAGGTTTTTAAATATTGGGGTTCCTAGACACCATTTTGATTTGGAATTTCTAGACAGCACTTTGATTTCCTTTGGAGTTCTTTCCTATTTCTGGTTCATCTGGTAACCATTCTTAGGTTTGGGTGTCCTTGTATGCGATTAACAGATTTGATTAGTTACCTTTTGAGACTGAACTTTTGTATTAGTTGTAACCATATTTCAGTACTTCATAGTACTTATAAGTTTCCTGTGTTAAAAAGTTTTCCATATGTAATTTTCTTTCTCATACACTTCACTACTCCTTTTTTTCTATAGCTGGGTATAAGCTGCTGATTCAAAAATCTTACAATTGAGTGTTTCTAAAACTGTTTTTCCCTTGCTATTGGGAACTTGCAAGAATCAGTAGGTAGTTTTGCTAAGAAGTTTTAAGCATTATATTATATATTTTTTTAATATAACTTTGCTAATGTGAGTTACCTCTAGAAAAATGAGGCTGGTTGTGTTTTGGCAATCCAAGTGAAGTCTCTTAAAAATACTGCCCTAACAATTTCATGTGCGAACAACCAGTAAGGCGTGAACCTACTTGTGTGCTTGCAGACAACAGAATTGGAAGTGTATCCATAGGACTTGTGAATGGCTAACTGGTAAAAAGTACCATTTTTACTAGGATGGTGGCATACTTTGGCTTCTTTGACAATTAAGTCCCTATTGGGCACTAGTTTCTGCATATTCAGTATCAAATAAGGCCCTGTTCACCTGAACTTAAGACAAGCTGTAATGTCAGTAGTAAGACTGCACTTGTCTGTAGTTTATTTGGTGATTCCTTAGTAATGATGGCTTAACAACTCTGTCATCACTGAACTGAAAGCTTTTCATCTTTCCTCTGATGTTTTTTGAATGTGTGGATAATGGTAGAATAATTAATACTGAACAGATTCTGATGTTGGTAACTTCCCTGAAGTGATGAAATAGTTTGGAACGGTTCATGTCTACTTCTTTCACTTACTTCCTTTAACTCCTGGAGTAAAGATACTATAAATACTGTGCACTAACACTTTTTTTCCCCTGTTTTGAGCAGATATAAAAGTGAGTGAGAATGAAGATAATACTGCTATAATAAACAATGTCATGGATGCTCACAGACTTCTCAGAAATAAGTTCTGGCCTTCTGTGCAGTCCTGGATTCAGGTGGGATAGAGACCATTTTTTTAATTGTTTGTTTTAAAAAGATGGAAAAGCAAGGACTGGGGTACAGTAAGTCTTGAGAGTGAGCAAAAAGGAAATGAAGGTTAGAGAAACATTGGTGCAAACAGGATTTCTGTTTCAGTAAGGGTGGACAAAAGGAGACTAGAGGAGCTACACAACTTGTTTGATGGCTCTCAGCATTAGGTGTGCTACCTACAGTCATACTGTTTTGTAAAGATATAGTAAAATGGGGGTTCTTCACAAAGGATTGAAGTAAAACACAGCTTATTTTTGTCAGACATGTCTATCAGAAAAAAAGTATGTCCTTTCTGTCAGTTCATATTACTGCTCAGGAGCCTTGTGCATGGAATTTGGCCTATAGGAGTACACTCTCGGGAGATGTTTATACCAGATGTTGGGTCTTTCTCATTAGCAGTTGCTATTAGCTTTTATATTCTAGATAGAAAAGAAGTGTAAAATAAAGGAATTTGTGACTATGTTTTATTAATTATGAAGGGGAACAAAAAAATGTCTTGAATGTCTAGAAAAAAAAGAATAAGAATATTGACTTTTTGCTTTGCAGTTGTTTACCAAAGCAGGAGTAAATGATGATCGGCTAAGATGTGCCATTGATCTCAAGAATAAAATGGAGACTGCTATGAAGAAATACAAGGAAATGAACATTTCATTTAAAGCAAGAAAAAGAAAAGTGGTGAGTTTCTTAAAACTCTATTTCTAGAGTGGACCATTAGTAATGCTTAACTTGTGTAGATAAAAAATCACTTTATCTTAAGCACTCAGCTGGACTTCTCAACACAAATTCCTTTGAAATGTACACTAATTCACCTGGTTGTAGCTTCACTCAAGGAAGTTGCACTAAACACCTGTAGTGTGTGCAAAGCCATGTAAGGCAGCAGTTTTGTTGTTCAGAATAGAGAAGTGGTTAAGTTCAGATTGTATTTACTCCTAGTTTCTTTGTGTATAACGCTGTTACGCATAGGTAACAGCCCACAGCTTCCTTTGTGCCTCTCAGTAAACCCTGTATTACTCATGGTCTTTTACAACTTGCCAAGCTATGCTAAAGTCTCACAATTCAGGAAAGCAGTGTCTGTCTCTACTCTGAAGCATTTCATTTCTCTAGTGAGCATGAAATGTGCTTGAGGATATCTTAAGAGAATTAGTCATGTAAAGCTTGAAAGTGTCAAAATATTTCACAAAGGTTAGCTACCTATGATAGTTTTTTGTGAAGTTGGTAGAACTTGTGAATAAACAGAAGCTGAAAGATCAAATAATTCAAACAGATCCAAAAAAGAGCCTGTGGCTTGTTTATGTAGCTAAAAGCAGAGCTGCATAACACTCATTTCTGTTGGCTGCAATCAAACATAATTACTGTATAACTTGACACAAGTGTTTTGGGCCAGGGTCCAGAGCAGAGTCTGGTTTATGACTAGATTGTAGCATTTGATCTGGACATTATACCTTGGTCTAAACTGTGGTAGCCTTGTTTTGCCATGACCGAATATTGTAGACTTTGCTTTCATTGTACAAATGCAGCTTTTATCAAGATTAATCTGGTTCATCATCTTAATACCTACTGACATACCACAGCAGTCAAAAATGCCAACTGTGAATGAAAAGTACTGAAAGGCTGTCTTGTCAGAGGGTTTTTTTTCTCCAGTGAAATATGTGTGCTACCTTTATGCAACCAGCTATGAAGGAATCCAGACATCTGCTGTCATTCCTGCCATTTGCTTGACAGGACTTCATTTGCTGCACTTCTGCATGGAATATTGGTTGCTATATTTCTTGCAAGATATAAAGGACATTCAAGCCTGGATTTTTGTGTGTGTGTGTGTGTGTGTGTGTGTGTGTGTGTTTAAAGTGGTATTGTAACCACTTCTGGAGATTGATCAATGCTATCTATATGAGGTTTGCAAGCTAATAAATTCTGTGGTTAGAAGGAAAAAAAAAAAGGAAAATATATAACAGAGCTTACAAATACATTCAAAGTGAAGCAGTGCAGATTGAGGTATTAACTTAAACATGGAAAACAATATATAATTATTCCTAGGGTTTTTCTCCAGTGGGAAGATACCCAAATTTAGTGCGAGTGCTGGGTTACTTTAAATTTATAACTCGCGCACAGAGAGCTTTGTACTGTAAAAGTAAACTGTATAAATTATCTTTTAGTCATGTGTCAAATGACTTTGTTAAAACCACAGTAAAATGAGTATGATAGAGCAAAATAAACAGTGTATCTTAGTGATTATTAAATCTCCATCTGTCAACTATTTACATGTCAGCATATGAAAGACTACACACAGCTCCTCTTGAATTCAGCATTGCTGTTTGTGTTATTGCTTCTGTCTGTACATCCTTGTGTCACTGAAGCTATAGTTGCCATGCCAAAGTTTTACTATCTTCTCTATCTTTAAATCCAAGGGAAGTACTTAGTCTGTCCTTCAAAGCCACCCTGTCCAGACAGAGCTCAGTGCATTACAGTGATGTTATGAGTTAGCACATGGAGTCACTGAGTGCTTTACCTGCTCACATGTAGAGATGAGCACACCTAGAAATGAAAGGGAGCATTTAGTAAGCAGAGGGAATGTAAATAAAGTGCTGAGTGTAGGTGGTCCCACGTGAATCGTCTGATTTGTCGTTGGTCTGTGACATTTGGATAAGATAGCAGTTTTCTTGACAACTAGTGGCTGCAGTCTGAGATACCTGTATTGTTAGCTGGAGAACATAAAGGTGAATTGTTTGTGTGCTTGCTCATTTCCAGTGTAATTATGATCCTGCACCACAGGTAAGCCTTTCCTTCTGGGAGAAAGTGGTCTTATCAGCAAATATAAAACAGAATGATAGGGACTTGGAAACTTGGCTGCGGACTTGGGCTTGCCCATTCTCCTCTGATTTTCTGGTTTTACTTTGTGCTTGTTCTCTATGCTTCTTTGGTCTCTAATTTCACCCCTTTTCACCTGTTCTACTCTGCGCTTTCTCCCTGTTCTGTCCAGGAATGGGGGGAGTAAAGGCTTTGCCCACCCTTAAATTGAGATTGAAAAAGTTGATAAAGGGAAGAGTTTAGTAGTAGACAGTGAAACTGGAGATTTATTACTATAAATTGTACTATACCTCTCAATCCTGCAGAGATTTAAATTGCCATTTAAAAGAGGAGAGGTCCTGGAGTCCCTTACCACATATCATCGGTACCCTTGTGTAGGAGCTTCTCTTACACCAAGTCACTTGAAAGAAATCGCAGGATTTTACACAATGAAATACTTGGACTTAGTGGCTTATAGTGATATGAGGTATAACTACCTCTTGCTTTTCTCTTCTGTGATAGTGAAGATCTCAAACCATCAGAAAGCCTTCATTGTAAAGATACCATCATTTTTATGGAATACCTAAACCTTGCTAATGCAGGTAGGCCACAGTGCCATTCTGCACTTGCCTCTCTGGAGCTGTGGGAGGAGAGGGAAAACAACATCAAAGGTTATGATTTGACTGTCTGGAAACAAATCTCTTGCAGCAGATCTTGTAAATGTTAATACAGCCCAGCTGCCCAGACTGTGCCTTCCTCCTTCCCATTGCTGTGCTCCCAGATCAGAAGTCTTCAAGACATTTCTTCCTGAGCTGTTAGGATATTTTGGTCAAAGGCAAATAAGGTTTTGTTTGCTTACACAAGTTACATTCACGACAGGTAAATACTTGTTTGGGGTGCAAATCAGGTGTTGTTTTCTGATAGGAAATGTATTCTGGGAGTGTAAACAGGAATTTCAGCATCATTTTGTTTTTTTTTTCTGTGAATCTGAGTTTTAGCTGAATCTAGGGCAAGAAGGCAGAAGCTGCATCAGGGCTTTTATTTCATGGTACCTGACTCGAACACAGCCCTTTCTCTGAAAAGAGCCAGGATAATTTCAATGCCCAGTAGAGGGAGTGCACACTGCATGCTCGACATTTTTTCTCTACACCACCCTTATCCAAAGTCAGCCATCATCGCAGTCTGTTTCCAGGTGAACTTACTACAACAGCAATACACCAGAGACACTTCGAATTACTCCTTCACTCTGTTTAGATGAATTATTATAGAAGTACGATTTTAATTACTGGCTGAGATTGGTGTTTAAATAGAAATTCCTCTTTCCAGAGGTTTAAATCTTTTTTAAGAATAACTTACTTATGGCTAAAATGTTCCTTAAAAATATTTTTTGCTGCTGAGAAATAGTTTAATTTATTAATACCTTCCTGCTTGTCTTAAAATACTAGCTTTTCTTCTTACTTAGTGTCTGATTTGCAGCTAATTTAAAACTGCAAGATCATTTGCATCTAAAGTTGTGAGTGGACAAGTGTGTGTTGTATTTTCAATCATACACACTACCTTTCATTTACATCATTTCCATAAAAGCTTATCCGTTAGGATAGTACATGAAGTCCTCACATTAATAGAAATGTAGCTCATTAGCTATGTTGTGTACACTGAGGGTATGTTTATCTCTTCTGTCATTACCTTTGTGAAGCTAAGTATAAGATTTACTAATTGGGCTGGCTAAGATTTGGACAGATGGAAGGTACTGGGCAATATGGTGTGAGAAACATCCCACTCACTTGTCTGTCAGCAGAGTGATCATTTAACAGGCCTATTACATTTTGAGTTTTTAATTTAAAGATATATAAATAACCAGGAATGTGTAGTTTTTCATTAATTGACTTCATTACTTTTTGTTTCACTTTTCCTTATCTTCTGTCAAATCTAAGCATGCACCTGGATCTTGGTTTATGCATGTACTTAATTTTATCCTGTGAAACATCTGGTTGAATTCGATAATGTCATTAATAATTAGACTTGAAGAAAGCTGTCCTTTTGATCCTGATCTGATCCCTAAACCTTATTGCACTATAAGTCTGATTTTCCTGAATAATGTCAGAAAATAGTTACAAATTCTATTTGCAAGTGACATATTTGCTGGTTATAACTCAATCTTAAAATATTTTAATACATAAAAAGATCAAAATTTGAATATGTAATAAATTAAGCCAAGAATTCTGCAAATTCTTTAGCTGCAGGACTATTGCTGATTATTTTTTTCCATATCTTCAACTACAGCATGGCATTTTATCAATGTGAATGAGTTACTTCTACCTAATCATTTTGTAGCTCTTTTTCAAGTCTGTCTTTTATTTAAGTCAGTGTCTGCTTTAAAAAAAGTCACACATGAATTTTAGATCAAAAGCAAGGGCTGTATTGTTTTCTCTTTCTGGTTCTGTAGCCATAGAATACCCAATCCAGCTGACTGCTTTCTTCTGTAGTAGCTTCTTGTGCTCACATCCTCCTTTTTTATCTCTTCCTTTTAGAGAAGTAGTTTCTGTGGGTAAGTAATTGTCCTTAATGATCCCTCCCCATGGCTGAACTCGAATCTGCTAAAACATACTCAGACCAAGGAGCAAGAGAGACACCTGTGTAAAAGAAGTCATTTCCTGAGGTGATGCTTTTAAGCAGCACACAAACAAAACCCCTCATTCTTAAGAAAGTTGCTCGTTGAAAACCATAAGTGTTTAATGTTAAGATTTGAATTTAATGTTAATTGTTAGCATGCATTACACCGAAAGATGTCTTTTATCAGACTATACATCATTAGCATGTAATGTGAATGTTTGTATGATCAAAGTAACAGCCCAGGCAACATTTTAACTATTTCTTTTTTTGTCTAGCTAATATTTATCAAAAAGCCAGGTCAGTCATAACTGTAAAAATGAACATAAAATATTAAAGAAGTCATACAGATGCTTATGCTTCCTCTTCTCTCCCATTTTAACTATCATCTGATGATTATCTCTATCTGTAAAATGTTTCTTCTATAATCACTTTTCAGCTAAAAGAGCTTTCAGGTTTTTTAAGTCTTATCAGAATGTAGGATTGCTATAAACCAACACACAAAAATTAACCCTCAAAATGCTACTCTTAAAAAGAGTCTAATCAGGTAGTGTGGTGGGTTTGGGTTGGTTTTCTTTCCTGGAGCTGAATGTGGCTGTGGTATATTTTATGCCTCATGCTGGCCATCCAGCCTGCTGCTGTTGCAGAGTTATTAAAAATATCTTGTTATGCAGATCTAGCCATGAATTCTTAAAGTTGTCACTGTGACGACCTCTGATCCCTATCTGATTCGCAGGTCGCGCAATGCAATTTGGAGCTCTTCTAATAGAGTGTAAAATAAAGTAGGATGTCTCTATCATCAAGTTAACCCTTATGTTAAGTATTTAAGTTTTTCAGGCCCAAGGGTCATCTCCCTTGATTCATCTATGAATACTGAGCAGTGTGTACTCTGTAGGTAGTAGATATAAATTTGCTTCCTGCTTTTTATCCCTCCTGCCTTACAAGGGGAAGCAGTATATGGAAGTGAATTGAATGTATTTGTGAGGTTTATAAAGGCACACTGCTAAATATGGAATTATAAAAATTGAAAAGGAAGAAAATTTTCTTGGAACACAGGCTAACACATTTAAATTTAATCAATGCAGTAATATTAAAGTTAATATATTCACCTATAAAGATAGCTTTAAGCCTAAAATCCACAATCAGGAATATAGGTAAGGTTATGTGTGTCTTGCATTGTATATTTTGTTGATTTGTCTGTAATAAATCAGGTTTACTTAATTGAGATGCTTATTTATCTGTTAAAAATGCAGCATCCGAAATAATTTTCAACCAGTGTGCAGTTCAGGTTCATTCATAAATGTGATCATTGGAGTAAGCTGCAATGTAGTTCCTGATTTTGCAGTTTATGTGTATGCAGACTGTGTCATGAGAGAGGGGCACATGCATTGGTGGTGTATACAGTTTTAATAGCACGAGTTTGACCTGGTCTAAGCGACAGGAGGTAATGCACCAAGTACAGTATGACTTTTTGTGTGAATGAGTGGGAGCCTTGTTATACCACAGTTTAGATAAAAATCACATTTCCTAAAATTTTTTAAAGAAAATTACTAGAAACGAGAATGTCCCCTTCCCCCCCAGCTCTAAAATGTAGCCTTTATCATATATAGGCCTCTGAATCACAAAAGTTAAATGATTCAGAATGTTGCCTGTAATATTTCAAGGGGTTATAGGAATACTGTTTATCATTTTTTAGATGACTTGGACTAGCCAGAAACCACTGGAAAACCTAAAGGCTTCTCTGTACAGGGGGAAAGAAAGAGATATTTTTGGTTGACCTTTGAATTACTGGCCATAGAAAAACTACTTTATGTCCAGAAATGGATATAACCAGTTCTGGACCTCACTACAGCCTTATGCAATGGCTTTAAAGAATTTAGTCTGGTGTGCAGGGAATGCTGCATAGAGGAAAACTGTCCAGGGAGAATGGAGGGGTAGTTCAGGTGTAGTGGCTGTTCAGGGTAGCACTTTTAACCTTGACAGTGGCTGTACAACAGCTGCTTGTTCAGTGACAAAAATAAGGGGTTTTCTATTGCTTTTGGGAAAGTAAAACATTTCAGGGACTCTGCTATGGGTACATTCCTGTCTGAGCATGAACTCTAAATATCATTCCACATCACCTGGCTTGTAGATTTGCTGGCTTCATTACACCTCATTCTTTGAACCTGCAGACATTTATGTTAAGATGAATGAAAAACTGAGTGAGCACTTTACAGAGTTTCCTTGCTTGTGGGTTATCTATGAATTAAGAAGAAAACAAGTTTGGTTTTTTAAGGCCCAGTTATGTGTGCAACACTATTTTATGCTTGCCTCTTCCTTTTTAAACTTATTTCATCCATTCTACAATTCCTGAAACATTAAAAATTAAATCCTGCCAGGTATTTCTTAGTGTGTTATGTAGCTACTAAAACTACTTCTTAGCAGATGGGTGTTTTTGCATGGGTGGCTGTTGTACTACTTGGGGGAGCTGAACAGGGAAGCAGCTTAATATTTTGGTAGTGATTTTTTTGATTGGCTTAAAGATGATCTAAACATGAGCAGCAGTCAAAAGGGATAGTCCTGTCAGTTCCTCCCCTGATGATTCCCAGTGCCTCCTGTTGCAGCAGGGAACTGAACTAACTTAAACCTAATCCAGAGGTTTTTGTAGCAGCATTATATGCCCAGTGAGACTGTCCCTTTCAGTAACTGAATAAACTCAGGTAATGCAGATCCAATTATGAACGTCAGTCTTTACTCAGAGTAAATTTACTTAATCAGACTCAAACTGATGGAATGATACATGCTCAGGTCCTCTAACAGCGTGAGTTATAAAACTGGGTGAAAAAATCATACCAGATACTATAAGATATGCTATTGTTTACTGTGTAACAAGATGTAGTGCATGGAATATGTGCAGTAACTATGTGAGGAAGTACATCCCTGTACTTCTGAAAGTAAGATGTAACCTTTATTTTTGTATATATATTACACAAAGATATTTAAGGGACTAAAACTTCAGTCAGTTTTGATAAAACAAATTAAATACAGGTATCAAATACAGGTGGTCAGCATAAATTTGTAGGAATATTTTGGGTTTTTATGTTAGAAGTTTATTGCCTTTAGTAATGAAAGGTAGCAGACTTCTGGCTTAGTGCTCTGGCATACATGGACAGGAAAGGTGGTGTTAGACTTGGAGATCTTTGGTAGTTTAAATAAAACTGTTGTACCTCACCTGAATGGGGTATTTATTTTACAAAGGAAAATTCAGCTGTGCAAGAGAACTTCATCTGTTGGTTTTGGTGGATGGTGGGAGTCCAAGTAGCGAGGTATGAAAATACATCTGAGGGTGTATCTTGAATGGTTATTGCTAAACAAGTACTAAACTTGGCTTGCAATATCTTCCTGAGACAAGTTTCGTTAAATGTACCAGTTTTCCAGACTACCTTTTATTTGCTGTACTCTAAAACTGTAAATGCATGTTAATCCATTTGGTATATTGGACATACTAATTTCTTGTGAACAATATTCATGAAGATCCAAAAGGGTTTTGACTGTCTTGCACCTTAAGACCCACTGGTCTCTTTGGGTGACTTTTTTTGCTGCTTTTTATTAAAATCCCTCGTAACCTTATCTGGGACCTGGAGCCTGCTGGGGTCCAGAGATGCAGCAGGTAGTAACACGGAGTGATCAGATTTTGTGCAGTGCTCCTCATCACTATTGACCTCCAGTGTATGTATCCAAGATCTGTTGATCACTGAGTAGGATGGCAAGGGCTTTGGCACATATCTTGAGTAAGCCTCATGCTTGCACCTCCAGGACTCCAGCAATACTCACAGACTCTGGCCAATGTACATTGCTTTAAGGGGAAGCTGGTCCATTAGGTAGTTTATATTGCTAAAGCAATTTGGAGGAAGGCTCGCTGGTTCTCCAGCATTACCCTTAGGCTAAGTGTTGGGCTGGAACCCTTTAAGCATTTTTCCTAACTTGTGGAAATCATGAAAGTGTGAAATATGCATTCCTAAATAAAAGTCAGCCTGGCCAAGTAGCTGATGTGCTGTTGGGCAACTGCAAATAGAATGAAGAGTGATACTTTTACTGGTTAACATAAAATGTGATTTGCCTGGACCACATATCTAATTTGCAGTCATTGAGGTTTGAATTTATGCTCAAATCACAGAGCAAAGGGGAGGGGGTCTATATGGGAGGTCCCTGTAAATACAGCTCTTTTAGTAGTTTGTTTTCCTTGTGTTGCACACAGGAAAGCTCAAGCATGGGTCTGAAATCTGCCAAAATGCCAGAATTTATTTCCGCATCATCCTAATATAAAAGGATGGAAAAGGAGGAACTTGTAAAAGCCCTTGCATGTAAGATACACTGTTTGACTATTCTGTTTTTATTACTGGTGCTGAAGAAATTCTTTTTACCCAGTCACTATTTGCTTACATAGAATATCCCCAAATTTCCTTTCAGATGACTGAAGCATATTTTTTGTTACAGGCAAATAAAAAATGTATTTGCTTAAGGTTGCCCCTTTAACTAGATTCTACAGCAATAAATATTCTGGTTCCCTAACCAAAATCTTCTGCCTCTCGAAAATATTTAGTTGGCTTTGAGTAGATGCACATGAGATATTGGCATGGTGGAATAATTTGCAAGATCTTCCAGGGAGGGTATTAGCATATAAATAGCAGATGCAATGACGACCATCACAGCTGAGTACATTTAATTTTTAGTTTATAAGATAGAATGGGTTTTTAAATGCATAGCCATCAAGCCTGCAGAAAGACAAATGAAGTTTAGAGTTCACTTGTCTGAGAATGCCTTACATCATTTTTTTTTTCTTCTAAAGAAAAAAAAAAGGGAAACAGACACACATAAAACGGAACAAAAGTGATTTCTTGGCTGAAAAGTAATTGAGATTGCAACCAAGTTAATTACACCGTGCAGAATTTATTTGCTGGTCCCAGCTGTAGTTTGTGAGCGGTGTTTTAGTAAGTAGATAGGACTTCTTCATATGCTATCTTTTCCCTTCCTCCTTTTTCCAAAATCATTAGTAAATGCTGTTCCTCTAGTCCTATAAACTGATACACTCTATATTTCAGTCATTGCATTGTTTTCTTTGGAGACTCAGGTTTTGACATCCTGTTAGCAGAATGTTGCACTTAGTTCGTATAAAACTGGCAAGAGGACCAAAGGCTTTTCTTTATGTCTTTCCATGTGTTGTGCGTTTGGTGGAGGGTATTTTGCATTTATTACTGATTGGGATGGATGAGCAAGGCATTTAGCTGGAGCTGTGGTTGCACTGAGCTATGCTAATAGCTGGAGGCTCTCAGAGTGTTGACTCTAGAGTAAAGCTACGATTGCATTCCTATTGGCATCCCATGTTTGTTTTCAATATTTTTAATAAGATCATAGAATGGTTTGGGTTGGAAGGGAGCTTAAAGCTCATCCAGTTCCAGCCCCCTGCCATGGGTAGGGATACCTTCCACTAGACCAGGTTGCTCCAAGATGGAAAGTAATACGGAAACATCTGGGGTTTTATTGAGTTAGGGAACAAATGGTTTGATTACGTTTGTCCAGCTGGAAAAGTCAGCACTATTGTAAGTTTTTAATGAAAATCAGAAGAATGGAGATGTTCTAACTCTGATTACAATGAAAATAATGCATGTATATTTTCTGTCCTTTTATTTTAAGTTATATTGTCATATACAAATAAGTTTAGCCCAAGAATCTGGAAATTGTGTAGCTAAATCCAATTTCCTCTCACAGTGAGATATGTAGTTAGGGAAATTACCACATTAAAAGAAACAAAAAGAACCAACAAACAAAAAACCCAACACATAGTTTTGCAAACACATGATTCATTTAGACAAATAAATAAATAAATAACTGCTAGCATTATAGAGCACATTAACACTGATGAGAAAACTTCCCCTTTCCCTGGAACTTAAGGAGCAGTGATGGTGGAAGAAGTAGCTTCTGGTGTCTGGGAATCTGGTGTCCCTTCACATGAGCCATCCTCTAATGACAGAGAGGAAGTAGTTCACCCTATGTCTCTGATAAGGCTGCCAAACGATGTTAGTGATTTTCCTCATATCACCTGATAATTAGAATGGATTTGAGAGTGGGACCTGGGTTTTTTCCACGTTCTTTAACAGGTGATTGAGAAACAAACACTTGAGTGACTACTTATCTTAGAGGTATTTAATTCCCTATAATACAAAAAAAGCTTTACATTGTGGTATTTATCACTTGAGCTTATACTTTACTTTCCTTCAGAAATGACATATTGCTTGGGTTTGTCTTAGTCTTGTTTTTCTTATTTGCAAGTACCTAACCCCTCATTCCTAAAGGATTATCATTTACTAAATCTGTCGCTCAAAATGTTGTTTTAAATCCTTAATTTGATTTAACTGTGAATTGGTGGGGGTTTAATTGTTTTAATTGACTGAAAAAGTTTACCTACAGTAGAAACATAGGTAGTGGGTGGCTGAGCTCTCACGCTGCATCTGTAGAGCTTGCTTTGGAGCTTCCTTCATGTTTGAAAAGTGAAATTGGAAAGAAAAAAGACGTTTTTCTAACTAATAATGTTAACGTATGAGCTCTCCTCTCTGTAGAAAGGGAATGGAACAAAACAGCATAAGTGGGTGGTTCTGATGAAGTACCACTGGAAGGAAGCAAACTGAGATATAACTACCCCCGACTACTGTGCAACTTCTTGAATTTCCACCAGTGATGACTTGAATATTTTAAAGTAAAAAGATGAGTGTTATCTTGTTAAAAATTACATCAAAGAAAGACTTCGTATCTGCTTGAAGGGAAAAGGGGGCTTAATTCCCGACAGTTAGCTAAGCAGTTAATTTTTTCTGCAGGAAATCTAGATTTACTGGAAGAGCCCAGGGAAATTCAAGGGTGTGAACAATCCGCATAATATTTTATGAAAATGACCCCCATATTTAAAATCTGGCATTATATGTTATGCATTGTAGCACCAAGTCCACATCTACCTTTTAGAAAATTAAAACACATAAATTCTGTTTAGTGTTTGATATGTGCTGCACTAGCTGAAAGCCATAATGCCCCTAAAACCTTGGGTTGCTTTTCACCTTTCATAAATTCCTGGGTAGATTCTATACAAAAAATAATTTTCAGCTCCGTGGCTCATTGTTATTCCAACTTGATGGATTGTCGTCATTTACTCAGTGAGGAAGTTAAGTGCTCCTGTCATTTCCGAAGAGTATAATTGGGACGTTTCACAGGTCAGCGGTAGTGACAGGTTTCCCTTTTGATTAGTGTTAGACTGATAACAAAAATTACAGTTTCCTATGATTAATGTTTTCTATAGTACTTGAATGCACAGTTCATGGATTGTACCTAAACAAAGTGAATTTGCATCTGATTATGCTCTTTCTCCCTCAAGCTTTTCACGTGCTTTCAAGTTTTAGACCATGCAGGTAATACAGCAAAGTTGCTTCTAAGGCAGTTTTCAAGTTGAGGATTAGTGAAGCCTGCTGAATTTTAGTGTATTAATGCAGAGAGCTACGTGCCCCAAGTGACATGTGAACAGATCAGGAGAAATTGCAATTAAAGGTAGAACCCTTCTGAATTCTTTCTAGTGCTTTCAGCTATGTCATGCACATGACTACTTGCACCCACTGATATTTTAGGTAAAATCTGTTAATTTAAGTTAAACGATCACTTTGAATTGAGTTTTCTTATTCTTAGTAGTTTATTTTTCAAATCCTTAAACCTGTTGCTGTTCATTCGTTTACAGACTTCTTCTCAGTAAAGACAATAGAAATCCACCAAATTTACTTGCCCTGTTTTATAATGTGAAAGTTAGTCAGTTTTTACATTATGGCACAAAGTTGTAAGACTTCATCATGGACTGTAGCGACAGGACAAGTGGTAATGGGTTTGAACTAAAACAGGGGAAGTTCAGGTTAGATATAAGGAAGAAGTTCTTTACTGTGACCGTGGTGAGGCACTGGCACAGGTTGCCTGAAGAAGTGGTGAATGCTCTGTCCCTGGCAGTGTTCAACGCCAGGTTGGACAAAGCCTTGGGTGCCATGGTCTAGTGTGAGGTCTCCTTGCCCATGGCAAGGGCGTTGAAACTGGACGATCTTAAGGTCCTTTCCAACCCAAACCATTCTGTGATTCTAAGATCATCCATGACAAGTTTTAGCTTGGTTAAATCTTTTTAAATTGATAAATGAGGAATGGAACCTGCGAATGGACAATAAGGTGTTGCCCTGCTTGTAGCTGGAGAAGTAGTAGTAGATATTATTTCTGAATTTAATTAAATTGCCCCAATAGATAAAAAGGGGATGATAACATCAGAAGAATTATGGAACCAAAATACAAATAAGTTAACTTCAATCTCTAGCCCTCTTCTGTTGTGCAGAGTCCAAAACCTGATTATGTTTTTCTTTCTAAAGGCAATTGAGAAGATCTCCTAAAAGTTGCAGTTTAACACAGATGTTCTTTCATGTCTAGTGGCTTTGCAAGTTTGTGGTTAGTGGTAGAATTCTTTCTTTGCATTACAGCTCTATTTTCGTTTGTGCTGCAGCAGGCATCTGCCTCAGCCATGCCAGGTAGGGCTTGAATTGCAGCTTTCTTTCAGATGAGGAAAAGTGATTGCAGTTGGGAACAAAAAGTAAACTAGGGTGCAGGATCCTCCAGCATAGTCTGAAGATTGGCAGCTCTCAGGGTAGTGACAGTTGGGCTGGAAAGACTACATTGTGTTGTTACCTGGCTTTAACAGCTGGGTGTCTTCAAACATGATTATGCTGAGACTTTATTGTACAATGAAGACTGTGAGGTGTTCTCTGGTAAGAATGCAGTAGTAAATCTACTCTATCCTTAAGGACAGTAAATCTTCTTTTCTCTTCTTTTCACTGGAACTGCAGCTTTCTTAAAGTCATGTTTTTAAACAAAGGGAAGAATTGTATTCTGACTTGCATCTTCCATTCATCATATGTTAAAGTGTATCAATATGGATTAATATCAATTAATATTCTTTATTAGAAATTAATACAGTCCAGCTTCCAAATAATACTGACCAAAAAGAAATGCTGATTATTTTTTTCATTATTATTAGTTTTACATTTTTGACTGCATTCAGTAACCCAAGATTGGTTTCTACGTTCTTTGGCTTCAGACTATATGTATGATTTAAAGGAACTCAGCTGTGACACGAGATTAGAGGAGTGCATTAAATTGGGAAAATTCTGCTGCAGGCAAAACCTGCAGCATCCTCCAATGCTTGTAACAGTGTGTAGTTGATATGAATATCAACCTAAGTCAGGTGCAGGAAGAGAAGTAGAGAGCACTGCTGAAAATAGTAAAAATGATGCCATTCCTTATCTATTGCTTTGGCTTGCTGCAGCCCAGTTGAAAAAAGTGATAGCCCGTAGTAAGGTTTGGTTTAGTGGATACCCCTTATTATTTCCTAGACTTGTAACAGTGGACAGTAGACGTACAATAATGTGCTAATTCTCTTGTTGTTAAGAATTAGGTGACTCTCAAGGTGGTGAAAGAAAATAAAGCATAAGACCTTCATCATTGCTGCCTTTTTAAGGTATTTGGCATCTGCTATTTTAAAGTTCTGGCCATGTGTGTGGCACAGATTCTGTTAGCTTATGTGTAGTTTAGAAGAAAAAATCATTTTTAGGCATGGAACAAGATTAGAAACAAGTGTAGAGGCTTGCTGGGGCAAACGCAGTAGTAGCTAGGTGAAATGATATATAGAAAGCCACTTACGTGAATGAATTACCCTGGTTAGTTGTTTTCCAGGTAGTCATAGATACTCAGTTTCAGAAGGCAGCACATGTTGATATTGACCATAGTAATGTGTGCAGTCTAATGGTATGATGGTTAGGATGGACTGAATTAGTTGAGAAATGAATATATCAAATTATTTTTAGTGCTGTTTTGAAGAAACACAGTGAAATCCTGTAATATACAGATCTGAATATTCTTTCTTAGTTCAGTATTAGCTTGCCAGTCCATCTACTTCCCTTTCTGTGTGCCTGCTCTGGTTTTGAGCTCTGAAACAATTTGTGGTACTATTTAATATGCCACAGACTATTTGGGTGCATCTAAATGAGTAAAATCAGTGGAAGGTGAAGAGGTGAGGCTGAAATTTTCTCATTAAGTCAAAATCTTGAGGTTGTTTTAAGGTTTTTGGTCTTGTTTTATAGCTTTACACTTTCTCAGACTTCACCAACTGCATGTGTTCTAATGGATAAAAGGGGCTTTAAAGAAGCCCTTAGGATAGAGTATGGCTTTAGAGATAAAATGTTAAGCAAAGGCCTAATCTTAGATAAAGATTAAATACATAATTAGGGAAATACTTTTGACATGGAGCCATCTCAGTAGGGCTATCAGGATGTCTGTGAAATATTGTCAGTGTGAAAGTAAAAGAAAAGCGGTCTTCACATGTTAAACATGCCTCTAGATGAAAGCCTTGGCTGATGATGACGATGATGACGATGAGGATGAAGATGAATTTGTGGAGGTCCCTGAGAAGGAAGGTTATGAGCCCCACATTCCAGACCACCTGCGTAAGGAGTATGGTGAGTTTGCCCAGCTGCGACAAGCTTTATCCCTGCATGTTACTGCTGCACTAAAGTAAATAAACAGCCATTCTGAAGTAATAAAGTGATCAGTGGTGTGGGTAATCTCTGCCTGCTATGAGGAAGTCATTACATAAATGCAGGAGCAGCGATTGGCTCCAAATAAACAAATACTTTCTAGGAGCAAGAGCAACTGAGATGAGAAGCTTATTTCATTCCTCATGTTCCACTGTAGTTTAGAGCCAGAAGCAGCACAGCATAGGCTTATAAGTGTGCTAAACACGTAGTGGGAGTGAAGGGATTGCAAAGTAAAGCTGTAAATGAGCCTGAATGTTAGAAATACTGGTAACAGTCTAGTGAGATGTGATAAGTTTTTGTACAGTCACCTACATTAATAGCACTTGAGATGTGCAGCCACTTCCTCCCATAGAGTGGCCAACATACAGCTCAGAAAGAAAAGAGAGGGGTATTTAGGTAACAAGATGTTAAATGGAGCTCTGCCTTCAAGTGCAGAGTTATAGCCACTGATCACATACCAGATGACAAAATATAATCTTGCCTTCTTTTAATGCAAGGAGTTCCCGAAGTTTTCTCCGAATCAATCCAAAGATACTATTTTTAAATAAAGTTATGTGTTCTTGAGAAATCAAGAGGAGAAATTACTGAGGAAAATTCAGCTTGAATAGTGCGATTTCAGTGCATTACTCCTTCTCCTTTGTCCATCTAACCTGTTAAGTGTCTGCAGCTTTGCCTTTACATAGCATTGTGTATATTAAGATTCAGAAGATTTTGGTACCTTGAAGAGAAGGAGAGGGCAGCTGCCACTGCATACAAAACCTTGGACACTGTATAAGTTTCTTGCTCCTGCATTTCTCCATGAGTACTTGTGTAAGGCTGGCGCTGTGTTGTGCCTTTTTCCAGTCCTGTTCATGCTCATTTTTAATATATCCAGAGTTTCCATCAAAAGTCAGGCTGTAGCCATTACCTGTATAAGCCAAATGTTTAATTTTGCTGAAACAAGGGGCTGTGCCTGTGCAAACTCAACATGATGTAGCTCAAGTGATTCTTTTACTGTCTTCTGCCATCAAATTTGGCTACAGACAATGAAAGATGATCAGTAACAATAACCTGTATTGGCTGGGGTCAGTTCAAGGATGTCTTCAGGTGTGAAGTCCTGCTACTGCTGCAGTCCATCTACCCCATCTAGACTTAACCTACCAGGACACCCTGGGAAGTAAGCCCTGCGTTGGGTATCTGTATATCTCTGTTCTCCACCTAAGAACGTGCAGCAAGCCCAACTGGCTGATACCAGTTTGTTTGGAGACCAGATGTCTCCATTCCTCCATGCCTCTGTGTGGAAATTATCAACTATATAGAGGACTGAGATTAGACTAGTGCCTTAGGGAGCAGGTAGCTGCAATGTGGTTTGCCATTTCTCTTACCATATGTGTTGCTTGAAACCATCTGTAGGCTTTTAGGTTCTAATTGTTGCTAACAGTGGGACTTTCAGAAAAGGAGTATAATGGAAGAAAGGGTTAACAGCCTTCTGAACAGTTATGAAAAGCTTCTTATGTGTACATGGCTAATGAGAGTCCAAAACCATTGGTAGTGACAGTAAATGAATGAGCAAATGAGGTAAGTTATGAACATACCTATGGGTCATCTTTGGTGTTTTTTTTCTTCCTTTGGCAATATTCCTTGTGCCAAAATTGGTATTTTCTTAATACTTCCAGGTACTGGAACTTGTTTTCCGTATCTTTAACAGCAGCCTGATGAATACAGACATGTAAAAGTTCTGTTCCTACTTGTCACCTTCCCCTGGAAGTGCAATGTATTCATCTCTTCCCTTTCCTCTCTGGTCTTTGTCATGGACACACTTAAAAAATAAAACATCTTATCACCCTTTGTACCACACTAACAAAGTACTTTGCTGCTATTAGAATTCCTTCTCACATAAAAGGATAAAAGAACAAGCTTACGATCTCCTCAAGGATGTTTTAAAAATCTATATAAAATGGATTAAGACATTACCAATTTGTATTTAAACTATTGCTGATAGGAAAATTCATTATAATGAAGAAGCCAATCAATCAGCAAACAAAACCTCTCATTTTGTACACATGTAGTTATGTAGAAGTTAATGGTCACACTTGGCTGTTCTTTATCTGATGTGTTTGTTAAAAATAGCATTTAGAAAGAAATGAACCAGTCTTGATGTTCCTGGAATCATTCATCTTTTGCTTGCTGTTATTTAAAGTTATTATGTAAGCTTCGAGCTCAGGAAAGAGTCTGAAAAGAATTCAGAATTCCTGAAAAGAATTCAGGCAGCCTTTTAAGCATGTACTTTCTTCTGTCTGTGTGTACTTGAGTGCTTTTTTTGCACCAGCTGGTCAGTTACTAGTTCAAAATCTATTTCAGAAGCCAATATGTAACTATTGTATAAGTCACCTGGCTTCTTGTGTAATTACTTTAGGTCTTCATGAGGAAAATGGAGAATTGAATTTGCTCTGCTAGATTCTGTTCTGCGTGTTTTTAATAAGTAAAACCAAAATAAGCATCCTTTGGCACATTTTGTTTAGAAAAGTGAATTATCATATTAAAACACACAAGGATACATTCATTTCATAGTAGCATGTTATCAAGAGCTGGATGTGTTAGGCAGTCACCTCTAAATATGGTTCTTTGTTCCATATACAAGTGCGGTTATCATAGCAGTCAGTTTATATAATTCAAATGGGGTTTTTGATACATTTCTTTAGTTCACATCTGGTTCATGAGGACTCTGAGCCAGAAAAATGGAAGTCTGTGCAAGCGGAATGTTCCAACTGGAACATTAAACCTTCCATGTAAGATAAAATCTCTGTTATGTGGAAAGTGTAAACAGTTTAAAGGGGTGATTTTTCCCTTGCGTTGTTACTCTTCTTGAACAAACCAGGAAAAGTGAACAGCTCCTCACGTTATCTTTTTGTACTAAACAGGAAAACAAAGTTGTAGAACTTTGAATAGAATCATAAAATCATAGAATAGTTAGGGTTGGAAGTGACCTTAAGGTCATCTACTTCCAACCGTGCTGCCATGGACAGGGATGCCTTATACTAGACCATGTCACCCAAGACTCTGTCCAACCTTGAACACTGCCAGGGATGGAGCATTTACCATTTCTCTGGGCAACCTGTTCCAGTGCTTCACCATGCTCACAGTAAAGAACTTCTTCCTTATATCTAACCTGAACTTCCCCTGTTTAAGTTTGAACCCATCACCCTTTGTCCTATCACTGCAGTCCCTAATGAGGAGTCCCTCTCCAGCATCTTTGTAGGCTCCCTTCAGATATTAGATGGCCTCTGGAAATGGATTGAAATGTGACATTTAAATTACTATTTATTTTTTTTTAAGTCACTTTATTCACTTCCTTTCTCTTAGGAAAATCTAAATATCCTACCAACAAAGTAAAGTTCCATCTGAAATGCTATTTCTGATGGCACATTCATGTATTTGTGGTCCTCCTGAGATCTGAAAAGGTTGTAAAAAAAAATTAAAGTTATTTAAAGATTGGTCAGCTTTGTATGCATAAGTATATAGACATGTGCAGCTGCTATTATCTGTATATAGTTGATGATTTCAAAATTAATGATGATGTTTAATATATAAATGAACTGAGCGTCGGTACAGTTTGGGTGGAGGGAGAATTGAGCAAGTCAATTTGAACCTCCATGTATAAGATGAAATGTAAATTTGTTAAAAGAATTTAGGTGATTAGATAACTGAAGTGTGAAGATATAACCCATTAGGGGTGTCATGCCAAATTAGCATTACCAGACTTTTAACGACCTCCCATTTGTATAATCCTTATTTACACTTGCACCTGATGTCTGTTGCAGGCAAGAGACCAGCCATCCTGTGGTACCACAGGGCCGTTTTAAATATGTTGCGTTGCTAAAGAGAAATATTGGACTGAAAAAGAAACAGTGCTGTGAAAATAACTTTCATAGGGTTACTCTGGTTCTCAGCGGGGATGTTGCTTTTATTTACAGAAGAGGAATGTGCCCTTGTGTAGCTGGTATTGTGAACCTGTTAGAAACTGAGGCATTGCACATTTAAAAGAAAGCTTTAGGGAGGGATAAAATCTTGTTTCCACTAGATTTTCCCCATTCCAGGCTTTGCTGGTCAGCTGTTGGATGCATTGGCTTAAAGTCAAAGGTGGATAAGGTAAGGGATGGAACTATGCAGCTTCTGATGCCATTCTTATGCCACAGACAGAATTTGGGGCTGGTGCCAGGGTAAGATTCCTTCCTGCCCTCGTTGGTCTTGGTGTAGCTGGCAAGTGAGCTCTGAACCTCATGGGAAGTGATCTGGTTTGAGAGGTGTGCTTGTCCATCTTAAACCACAAAATTCCCAGATCTAGTTCAGAGCACCCATCTCCAGCAGCTGTTGTCTACTAATGGGCTGTCTCAATTCATAATTCTTGTCTGTGTTTGAGTGCATACGTTCGTGAGCTTTCTTATGCAATAATCCTTTGAGGTACAGGGAAGTGCTGTTGCCATTTTACAAGTGGTGACATGAGGAAGCCATCTGACTTGGGAATATTAGCATGGAAGCAGTCTACTGGTTATCAAGTTTCATCCGTATGCAAAATTATATGGGAAGCGACTGTACAGTCAAGAACACAAACCATTATTTCAAATCTGGTTAATCAAATTATTTCTCTTGCATTTGAGCCTTAAGCCAAAATGCTTTTAGGTCACTGATAGCTACTTTAGTGGTTCTTACTACATCCTAAAATCTGCTTGGGATTTCTTTCATATCAGGATCAAAGCTGCAGTTCTAAAATCCCAAGGGTTAGTTTTATCCATTTCAGAAATTCTTTCCTCCTCCCATCATGGAGCAATGTGCCTTTGTGAGTTTGAGGCCATTACCCCTTGTCCTATCACTACAGTGCCTAATCAAGAGTCCCTCTCCAACATCCTTGTAGGCCCCCTTCAAGAAAGGTGTTCCTATACTGTCTTTCCGAAGCTGATGGTGTCTGAGTTATGTCTTTTCTGTGTGTTAAGTAGCATGGGGGTTTTGTAGTACGAAATGTCATGGCAGCTGGAAAAGAAGGCTGCACATAAGGTGTACAAACCCAGGCTATTTCCTTAGTAGAGAAGTCACCACCTCATTTTTACATAGAATTAGGAATGCTTCAGACTGAAAAAGCTGTTCTAGTGCAGCTCTCTCTGAGCTAAAAAAGATGTTTCTCTCTACAGAAAAAAAAACATGGACAGACTGCCTATTGCAACCATTCATTAAAGGTGTGGGGGTTTATAGCTTCTGCGTTTCCTCTGAAGCCTGTATTAGAAATAACAATAAAACACTGCGTAGAATAGCGCACAATTGAATTTTCAGATTTGAAGTAAAAGTCATGCCTTGTGAGGCATTTGTTCAGAAAAGTGCACTTGTTTATACTGACTAGATATACTCCAATCTGTAGCTAAGCAGCAGGCTTCCATGCCTATTGTTTCTAAAGGTTTTATTCTCCTAACTGGCATCCATGAAGACATACAGGGAACACAACAGTTAAAAGTAAAACTACCTTGGAAATGTGAAATATAATAGAATCATCATTATGAATTTGACATTTACAAAAGAATATGATTAGCACTTCCAATAAAATGCTTCTGCATCCATGCACAAGTATTGACTGTAGGCATTTCCTCTGATTCCTAATCAGCTGCAAACCTTTCTCACTCTCAGATGAGGTACTTCTGTGTAATTAAGGTTCCCAGAAAATCTGACAGGATGTGGGATATATTTGATTCCTACTAAAGTTCTTAGAAATTTGTAGTGACTGCACAAGATGTTGATATACCTCTGTGTAGTTTGTGATAGTTGTGTACCTCATAGGAGCTATGAATGGCCAGGGACTGCCAAATAATAACCAAGAAGTTTAAAAGATCAGGGTTGAAGGTGTAGAAAGGTTTTAATCTAAACTCTGCTGCTTTGATTTATTCTGATGCTTTACTATGATTGTAAACCAACAATAAATAGGGTTGATTAATAAGAGTTAATATTATAACAAATTCTGTAATTCAAAATAATAATAACCTATTCTGATATTTGAGTAAGCCAAACAAAGTGGTAAATGCTTCATCCCTGGCATTGTTCAGGGCCAGGTTGGACAGAGCCTTGGGTGACATAGTTCAGTGCGAGTCATCCCTGCCCATGACAGGGGGTTGGAACTGAATGATCTTAAGGTCCTTTCCAACTCAAACCATTCTGTGATTCTAAGTTCTGTTCACCTAGCACTAAAGCTGATTGGGCTTCCTGAGTAAAAACCATGCAGGGCATTTTTTTCCACTGTGAGCACAGTAGAGGGTAAGTGGGGAAATACTGTCCGTGAACTGCTGGATTTTCCTGACAGCCTTGGAGAGTGTCTACACTAATACAAATCACATACATTTGGCTTGACTAAGATTCAACAAATAGGAAATAGACTTTTTTATTTCATTTTTTCCAGGAAAGTTGAAGTCTGTAATACTTGTTTATATTCTGTCTCCGTGTTTTCAATTAAGTGAATCTGAAGTAGGTAGATTTCGTTTAAATCCACACAGCTGAGGAAACCTGGGCTTGCTCTTTCTCTGAATTTTCACTGAGAGGGGCTTTTATCTCCCCCTAATCCCACCATTTCTGTCAGGACATAATCTCTTTCTCAAATTTACATTTTAATTAGAAGGCCAGCTGAACTAGCTAAAATCAATAATGTCAGCATTCAGCAGCCTAACTTCAGCTGAAACCCCAGCCTCTCTCTTTCCTTCTATCGATTGATCTTGGGAACATGGTCTACTTTATTGCTTCAGGCAAATAGGTGCCATTTGGTCAATTTAAACAAAAAAAGGGGATTTGAACATTTTTATGATTCTTTCTAAAAGCTGCTATTGGAACAGTTGAACCCAGGTACTGTACCTGTGTTAAATAAAGCACAGAGAACACCAGAATTCTTAAGAAGGATTTTACTTTTGCAACTATACTTAATCCCATCTATGTCTTAAAACAAAAAACCTACCCTGACTTTGGATTCCATTGAGCTGGGGCAAGCTGCACAGTGACTCTTGTCTTTATCCTGTTAGTGAAAACTAATTTTATAGGCAAATATTATTTAGAAAGATCCACAGTAGAGGTGCAGTTACTGATGCTGTAGTGTATTTACCTTTAGCCATTTTTCTGTTAATGGCTTAAAATAAGAAATCAATGGGAAAATATTTTGTTCTTGTAACTCTTAAGAATTCCTGTATTGATCTTCAGGATGTGATTTTATTTAGCTAAATGTCACATTGTCCGTTTTATCTCTCTTGCCTTTTCTCTGTGTTGCTGACTGCTTGTCTCTGCTGTTCCCCTCCTTTCCCCCCCCCACCCCCCAAACAACACTACTGTAGTGAACAAGCAGTCAGGCTTTCCATAAACATCATAGGAAAAAATAGGGTTTTGCTGAGAACTTGGAATGCACATGCACATATTCTCTCTGAAAAGCTAAAAAAGGTGTGATGAGAGACACATACTGACTTCAAAACGGGTTGTAAAGAGTACACATGCAAGTGTTCTCAAAACTGTTTAGAAAGGTATTCTTGTCCTTGTTAAATAAAGAGACAAATGGCAATTTAAAATGCTAAATAAAGTCTAAGCAATTCTACGTTACAGATAGTCTATCACATATTGTTCTCAACTAATATTGTTCATGCCAAAGGGCATGTTCAAACTGTTCCTGTCATAAAATGAAGTTTGCTTTTCCAAGTCTTGATGATTCTAAAGTGTGGCTATAACAGAATCTTTTGGATTAATTCTGTTTCACTTTTTTGAGACCCTTTTCCAAGGGTTAGAAATTAGGCACAGATTAGTCCTGTAAATGATTTTCTTTAACAAAGTTCTTTAAAGCCTTGCTGACTTTAGGAAGAAGTTAGATAACAAGGTGAAAGTGGCGTGTTCAGCACTTTCATTATGTGATGTGAACACGACTGTGTAAGGGAATAGCAGCATCACCAGCCAGCAACAAGATAGCCCGTGTCTGTCTACAGCTGGTAGGCAGGTTCTAACTTCCAGTCTGACAACATAAAAGTTAGAAAGGGGTGATCCTTCCTCGCATCATGGTCCATGCATGGAAGTGTTCAAAAATGGTGTGGATGAGGCCTCAGTGATATGGTTTAGTGGTGGTCTTGGCAGTCCTGGGGTAATGGTTGAACTTGATGATCTTAAAGGTTGTTTCCAACCTAGCTGATTCTATGATTCTGTGATAGCTTCAGTTCCCAGGTAGCATTGGACAGGTCAAGCAACAGTGTCTTTCAAGATGTACTGCCTTAGGAATGCAGGCTTTGGTTTTGGGGTGTTATCCAGAGAGCTGGGTTTGACACTGCCTTCAAACTGTGGTGAATGTCTCTCTGTCCAGTCTGCAGTGTTTGCTGCCTGTGAACATTCAGACAGTTGGGTACTTGAAGTCTTTCCAGGACAGCCAGGGCCTGGCACTACTGAACTACCCGATCTCAGATGTGTGTTCACTCCTGTGGGGTATTCACCTGATGCTCAAGTAACATTTTCTTAGGAAAGGTGGAATGTATCAGCCTGCCAGAGCTGGGTAGAGGCTCCCTATGGACATGGAAAATATTATCACATACAAGTTGCATCTCTGGTATACTTGCCTTAACCATATTGCTAAAATGGTCTACATTTCTCTGTCATACACTGGATAAACAGAAGGATTATATTGATATGTCATGGGAGAGTGAGGAGACGACAGAGAAGTCTCTATTAATGCTTATTAACTGCTGATGGCTGGTGTCATCTCATCCTGTCTCCTTCTTCACATCTTATTTCCTTACCCATCTTGTTTTGAAAGAGGCAGGTAAGCCACCTGCCACAGTTGTTACTGGCCTCTGCCCTGAAACACCTTCCCCTTAAAACACTTTCCTTTGTTGTTACCAGTATATGCCCTGCTAGAGAGAGATGGAGGACTCAGCTGATCCTAAGTACTTGGAAAATGTAGACCCATGTGTACCTACAGGGTGATCTAAAAGATTGCCACCTCAGCAACCTTCTCGACCTGTAACTGAAGTCAGGCAATACCATCTGTATGGTTGTACCCCATAGGTTACAGGGAATGAGCAGTGCAAATAAATCAAGGTCAGGATGAATTACTGGAGACCTTATAAGGTGAAAAGAAGTGGTCAGGGCAAATTGCTCTAACTTTGTGAAAAATATGGTTTTCTCTGAAATGAAAATATTTTGTGTATTGAAGCTACTTGTCACTACAGGTCCTGCAGTTTCCCACTCATAGGAATACCACCTTAGCTGTTCCTTTTCTAGTTGATATCTTGTGATACATGTAATGACAGGCAATACTAGCAAAGAATACTAGCAAAGCAAGAATACTTCTGGACATAGCTTCAGGGCTGGCTGGAAGTGGGCAAAAGACTAAAAGTCACAACTAAATAATGGCTAAAACATGTTAGGTAAACTGGTTGCTTTCATAAGAAGGTTGTGATAATTTGCTGAAAAGTTTAGTTTAGTGAAACTGTGACTTTGTGTTGATTTAGGGGGGGTTTTTTGAGGGATGGGGTCTTGCATTTCAGTCAGTTCTTTATAAAAAGGCTTTCTAAGGGGGCACATGCAGTCTATTACATTAGTGTGAGGGAATCACATCTTTCCATTTTTAGCTGTCAATGACTGAACAGTTCTTGTTACTACTGCCAGCTAATAGAGTTTTTTCTCTAGCTCAGTGGGTAGTGGCATGTACTGTCTAACTGCTCAGCCTGTCTAATTGCATCATTACAGTCCATGCTGACTGTCTAATCTGGCCATATAAAGTAATTAAAATTGCCCCACTACTGAGCTGCTGGTGCTGAATATCAGTGCTTGGCACTGCCTTGCAGTGGGTTTGTTCCTCAGGTGTAGCTCAGAGATTTACTATCTCTTTTACTATCTCAACACAAAGAACTGATCTTAGCACACAGGAGGATATTGATGTATACCTTCCCTGATGCTTTTTGCTACTCTTAGATGCCTTTTGGGACTCTAGGTGTTTAACGGTAGTGCCAAGAGTTCCTTTCTTCTGTTTTACCCTGGTATAACCTTGAGTGCAAAAATGACATACCAGGAAGTGGCACTAGAAACTTAAAAGCAGTATTGCAGTTAGGGCAAACATGTATTGTTAAAATCCTTCTGAGGTGAAGTAACATCATTCTTTGTTGTCACACCATGTCGTACAAATTTAAAAGTTGGTTTGCTGCAGTTAGATACTCAGTGTGTTTCTATTCCAAAATAGAAAAAATGTATAGGCAAAAATATCTCCCTGTGAATGGGATCGATGTCTAATGCAAACTGAAAGCAGTAAACATGTAGTCAGCATCCTGTTTGGCCCCACTGTGAAGTGTTGAAGGTAGGAGGAGTGAATCACCTCTAAACATCGAGTTCTTTTGCAGGGCTAGAACCCCAGTCACCTCCAAAAGCACTGGTGGGGACAACATCAACAGGACCAGCTCCACTGAGCTCCCGCACCCAGCTGAAGGGGAATGAAGATGAACTTGATCCAACCTGTGCAGCTGCCACACTGAAACTTATTAGAGACAAACTACCAAAGTTACCACCTCCACATGCCAGGTTATCTTTGTTTTGATTCTTGTAGAAACCTCTTGTTCTTGTATTTATCACTCACAGAAGCACACAGAAAAGCACTCATGAACTAGGCAAGCTGTTAAAGATGTCTTGGTTTTGGTTGGGTTACAATTTTTTACTTAAATGCACATTCACTGCTTAATATTTGGGATGTCATTAGTGATTACACCAGGATCTTAAGGAATCTTTTACTATGCACTTGATTTAGGTTTTATTTGGTGTAAATGACATCTATGAAAATATAAGGTGTTCTCTTCTCTCCAAACAAGCAAACAAAAAATCCCCATTTATTGAGGTAATTTTTGGTTTGCAACTAGACTGATCATATCCTAATAATACACTGGGAAGTATTTTCAACCATCTCTTGGTTCCTAGTGACTTATGCTGTCAGTGCTACCTGGAAATGTGTTACACTGATTCCAAGGATGTATTTGTTGTCAATCCTGTTCAAAGCTTGGTGAAATTCCAGCCTTGTCTAGCAATTATCTGTGATTTGGGAACAAGACTGGAGTAATCTGCTTAGTGGTATGTTCCTGAAAAGATACTTCTGCATTAGCCAGGAAGGCCTCCAAAACCTGGCAGACTGGAATGCAATCAAGTTAAAGGGGCTTGCTTCATTAGAACTCCAGAGTTTGGAGTATTCAGGTGTACATTATGACTTATAAACTTTAAAAATATAATGTTTCAGTAAGGTGAACCAGACCATTTGCAGCTTTGTCAGTGACTACCAAAGGTCTCCACAGTAGTACTCTGTTTTTTGGGGACTAATGAATTCTATAGTGGTATTGTACAATAAATATTATAAACCTGCAAGATGGAATTATGCCAACAGAAGAAAAGACTTTGCAATCAGTGTGACTCCCAAACTCATGACATGCAAGCATGGGCATGAGTTTACAGAAGCATCTGTTAGTTGTACAGCATGCATGATCCATTACTGTCTGTATTAGATCTCTGCACCCATGGTATAATATCTGTTAGCTGGCTCTTGCGGAATGTGCAGATAAGCTTCATGATGCAGTATGCTGTATGTAGAGCATGTGGAGTTGTAGTTTGTATCCTTTTTTTCTTAAAAAAAAAGACAACAAATAACTCTGTAAAAGCAGTTGTAGTCCTAGATCTAAGATAATATTAATGTTGGTGTGAAAATCTAATGCAAACAGGAAAAGTTGCTGTGATCATTGCTGTTCTCTATTGACTTCTCATCAATTTTCTCCAGTGACTCTGCAACTACTGAGCCAGCAGGCTTAGAAGAGCCTGACAGTAAGAGAAGAAAACTAGAAGAAGAAAGAGCTAAAGCTCCCCTCATGCCTTTTGGATTAGATCTTCACTACTGGGGACAGGATCAGCCTAGTGCTGGGAAGATTCTCAAGTAATGCTCTTTTTCTTTTAAGACAAATTAAACAAATATATAGATTTACTTGTACTCAGAGGTCATGCAGTGGGGTGACTCCCATTTCTTTTGATAATTACTTTTCTCCTTTCACTTGTGTTGTAGGATCCATAAACAAAGTCAGAAATTCTACCTTTAAATGATATTTGTTTTGAGAAGATGTGATACTAATTAAATATCCTTTGATGCTTCAAAGCACTTTTCCCCCCCGCTTCTCTTTTCATGTTGGTCTGTTATCTGCAGCATGGCATCACTTACTCCCGTTTAAATTGGTACCTCATTATGCAAAGTGCTATGCAAGTGCAGGATAGGCATTCCTTCTGATGGAGGCTTTACAGGCTAAATAAATAGCAGGCAAGGTAGGAGAAAGGCTGGGGAGGTGTCAGGGGTATTTTTCCTGCCTTTAGAGTGGTAACTGAGGAAATTGGTATGCTTGTTCAGTCACACAAGAAATAGGTGGCAGTTGCAGGATGTGAATTTGGATCTCTCACTTTCCATTCTTGTCTGGGAAGGTTTTGTGTTTCTTGGACTTGAAGCATTGCTGACTTAGGGAAAGCTTTAGCAATGCTGGGGAGAAGAGATGGTACTTGTTTCTAGTGGTCAGGTTTTTAAGTCCTTTTTTAGCACTAGTATTTTTATATGAAAGTTGGGATACAAAATCCTCCCTCTATGTATAAATATCATTAAGTCCACTAGAACTTTAATATCAGTGTGTACTATAACTGGCTTGAATAAGGCAAAAATCATTGACTTGGCTGGGTTGCAAATCAAACTCTTATATTCTCAGCAGTATTACTTTACCTTAGTTTGTTTTCTGACCAAAAAATAACCCGAACCCATAATCACAGTGTTTGCAGAAAAGAAAGCTTTGTCCCTGGACCTGATTGCATGAAACACAGAATATCTTTTAAATTACTGAAAGCCAGCAAAATAATAGTGTTTTAACACAGTCACTCCAAGCTTTGGGTTCTGTCTCATGGGGTGTAAGCTCTTCAAAGCCTATAAAATGGTTAAGATTTTCAGCAGGGCTCTGAGAAGCATTTGTCTGTGGTAATGCCAAAAAGGTAGTAAGGCTTTATTTTACATTGCAAATGAGTTATTCAAGTCATAAGTGAAATCAGAAGCATATTTCACTGCCTGTCTGCCTTTTGCTGTACTGTTTTATTTTTATGCTTTCCAATAAAATAGAGGGCACACTTCTGAACCTTATAGTCTATAACTACAGATATGCCAATCTAACTAAAGATAATTTAAGTAACTCTGCACACACAATACCATTGACCCCGGGTATAAAATATATTTATTGGGAAATTAAGGAAGTCATTGGCCAAATCCTTTAAGTTTTCTGTATGCACACATACCATCTCTAGAAGATGCCTAGGGGAAAAAAATCAAACCTAAAAATGAGACAGCACGTATAGAATGTGTATGGAATTCGAATTTTTAAAATCTGAAGTGGAAGTGTCTTTCTCCTTCAACTGTTTAACAGTACATTTACTTAATTACAGCATTCACAATAAATTTAGATTTTGATAGAATGCAGCTACCGGGAAGATGATTTTCTAAAGCTTTGTTTAAGCTGGTAAATGGTGAACTATCACCTTCCCTAGAAGGTGACAGTAACTGTGGGCATTACAAAAAGTTTGTACCAAACCATTTTCCCTACTTCTGCCTTCACTCACAGAACTCACTAAGCTAGTTTAAGAACTCTTAAAATGGGTGTATAAAGCTGTAGTAGTACTTTTTTTGGAGGGAAGAGAGCGTATACTGCACAGTGTTGTACTGTGTAGAGACTATGCCAGCTTAACTGACTGTTATGGATAGCATGGACCTTCCAAGCTCATCTACCCTCCTCCTTGAACTAAATTAGGATCATAAGTAACCTAGCTGGTGCAGCAGTTCTTATGACTGTGACTAGGATGTTTGAATTAGCTTATTTAGCTCTTCCTCCTAAATGCATCATACATTCACATTATTCAAGTTTTTGATATAACCTTCCCAGCAGCTTAGGAATGAAGTTGATATAAATTTGTTGAAGGAGTGCAGCATTTCTCCAGGAACTTAGTCTTAGATTTCAGTTAACCACTACTTGTCTTTTATTCCTCCTAATGTATAGCTATGTAATTTCCATTAAAACTTCTGTTATTTGTCTAGATCAGTAACACTCATTTCTGTGAGTGTGAGTGGGGTGTTGATCTCCTAGTTGATTATCTGTGTTCCTTCTGATCCCTCTTACAAAAAGGTGTAACTTGTCACATGCATCGTTTTGAAAGATTCCATGTTCTGCCTTTTTAAAATGTTGCTTCCATTACAACACCAGGAAAGCAGAAAGCTTAGGGAATTTGCACTGCTTTGTTCTTTTCTCACCTGCTTATAAGTCATGCTGGGAGAAAATAAGTTCTATGCTTGTAGTAAACAATAATATTTATGAATATCTGTGTAGGAATCAGGCTATTTTAAGTCCAGTTCCCAAGTAGTGATCAATGACATATAGAGTAAAACATTACTCTTAATTTTTTGAGGATTTGTAGGACGTAGATTTGAAGGGAGAGATACAAAATAGGTCTTTTTCTTAATTGGGAAGATTGGCATGCACAACTGTTAAATACTGCTTCATTCTCATGTAACTGTAATGTGATAATTTAGAGGGGAAGCAGAGTTCAGACCACCAAAGGACACCAGAATTTTACAAAGGGATTCTGTAAGGCTACCTTGCACATAGAAATCCTGTGTGGTGTCTTTTTAGCAATGCTTTCCCCTCAATGTGTCTGTAAGGTTAGTAACACAGAGCCAGCAGTCAGTGTTGTTTCCAGAATTGTTTTCAAACTAAGCAAATAAGAAATCTATTTCATTCTTGTAGTCCTGTCTGTTGTACACTCTTGCCATATAATTCCTGAAGCTAAAATACTTCACCATTCAGACGTTTGACTAAAGTCATGTTGGTGTATTATAAAGATTCTTAGAGCTTTTCTGTTTAGGCTATAGTTTGCAGAATTGCGTGATTGAAAACTTTTTATTTTAAACAAAAAAATTGTGGAAACACATTATAATGTTTAATGTTAAATTAGTCTCCACTCTATCTCTTTTGCCTTTATCCCCTAATTTACCAGAAGGAAGTTATTTGTACTTTACAGCAGGTTAAAATTCTTCTAGCGCTAACAAGATCTATTCTAGAAAGAAATTATTGGATAACATGAATCTCTTCAACAAGCACTTGACTTGTTGAACATTTTCCTGAAGATTTGGCGAATCCTAGAATGGCTTCAAAATTGCTTGATCCCTCTTTTAACCTACTTCTAATCTCTTTACATAGTTTTAAATGGTCAACTGTTGCAGTAAAGTCGGAAGCTATATATGTTGTGGGTTGCAGGTTGCAAAGGTCAAATAATTTCCTCTACCTTTTTTTTTCCCTTATCAACTGCTGAAAACTTGCTTAGATAAAATTCATCAAAACTCTTCAGGCCCACTAAAGTAATGCTTTAAGTATTAGCTTATGTGCTTTGCGAAATAGAGATTGTGATTAGTGAAGCCAGTGTTCATGTGTGTATGGCTGTGACAGAAGGCAAAGTCTCAGAGGTAGGGATGGCATCCAAGGATATTAATGAGTGAGAGGAATTGGATATAAATAGAGAAAATCCTCTCATATAAGTCTGAGATAGATTGGGTAGAAAAGCTATGTGGAAGAAAGTGGTTGTAAAGTATCTTTTATGAATTAAAGGATATCCTCTCTAGACGTGTCATCTAGGGATATCCACATGCAGGCTGGAATTTTATTTTTTTCTCTTAGTTTAGCTGTATTTTTAACTCTTGAACTTTTTTTTCCTTAAATTTGGGATGGGATTATTGTTGTTTAACTTCAGATGTCTGAGATATCTAAGCTTAAGCTGGTCATCCTAATTTCTTTTCATGATTACCAGAAAGAAACATTTATCAGAGAGAAAGTGAATTGCATCCTAAGACTGGCATCTAAAATGTCAGGTAATCACTCTCTGGGGTTGCCTGTTTTCATTATTGGCATCCTAGGGTGGCTAAAATGAAATTATATGACTACTGTTAAGAAGATTTGAAAATACTCCATCACTCAAGCGTTCTTGCTCCCCTTCTCTCCCACTCCAACATCCTCTGACATGGTACTAGCCTTCCATTTGCCTATATAATTTGCCTGTGTAGATATAGTAAAGAACTCTAATTTTAAAATAGATTTCCAATGGATTAGCTTAAGTTCCTAGAGGAACACCCATAAGTTTCTCAGACCTACGTATTAGAAAACCTGGAATAATGAATCTTTATCAGGTTTAGCTGCTTGTTTGCTCTCCTCCTTGATCTCAGTATATTGCAACACTGATTTCAGCTCCTGCTTCTCTGCTGCTACGGGAATACAGTAACCAGAAGTTAAGATCAAACTGTTTCCTCCCTAATCTATCTTCTGTGTTTGATCACAGAAGTATTTTGTTAGAAGAATGTTAATTACAGAATTACAAAGTTATTCACTGAAACTGGATATCAGATAACTGACGCTGAATGTCAGATCATGAGCTCGAGCTAAGCCTCATAATAGGTTGGTAGGTTAAACAAGAAATCAATACTAGACAGGCTTTGGTGATATTTGAAAAACATCTTCAGAATATAGGAGTCATAAGAAAGAATATTAAATTCCTAGGTTTTTCTAACTCACTAATAAAGCTTCCTTTCCTTTTACATGTAAGTTCACCACAGGATGATACTGGCATCTTTATGTGCTTTCTTACAACTTTGTGAATAATTTTCATTCATTGTTTCCCCAGATTTGCTTCTGAGCATCGATTTTGGGCACCCAGTGAAGTAGAGGAAGAGGTGGAAAATAAAGAAATAAGTGAAATGTTAAAAACTAGATACATCACATTTGCTGGCAAGTTTGAACCAGTGCAACATAAATGTCGAGCACGGATGCCTGATGGAAGGCTGTGTGAAAGACAAGATCGGATTAAGGTGGGCACTAAGTTACATAACTTCTAGGATATGTGCTGTATGGAGGAGATCTCATTAAAACATGTCCATGAACTTTGATTTCACATTGCAAATATAGCTTGAGGAAGTAGAAGAAAATTGTATCTGGAGAAATTTCCCTGCCCATGGCAGGTGGTTGGAACTAGATGATCTTAAGGTCCTTTCCAACCCAAACCATTCTATGATTCTAAATTTACTATTTATATGTGTTTCATATGGGAAGAATCCTTTTGGTAAGGAAGCTGTGAACATTTAAGGAACTTTCAAATATTTTTAACATTTATTTTATACTTTATTTTTACTGTGATATATGAGCATGAGTACATATACCCGTCAGTAAAGCAGAGACAGTTGCTGAAAAGTTCTCCTCATTTAGAGGCACATTTGATATTAACTGTATTTAGAAACTTCAGTGTTTGAGGGGCAAATTAAGTTTTATGAAAGCTAAATCCTATGTAAGCTGAAATTATGAGCCCTATGAGCAGAAATACATTGCTTAAATACTTTGTTCTTATATCCCTGTTCTTCCTCTGTTATCTGAGATTGAAGGATCTGAATGCACTAAAATAAATGGGATTGTTACAGGATGGGGATATAGCATAAGCAACAACATACGATGCAGCACTGGTGCCCTTGTGACTTGACAGGATGTGCTACCTGACCTCTTGAAATTGGATATTCATATCACAAATAGCTTTATTTCTTTGAGATCATGAATATATTAAACACATGGTGTGTATGGGATCTTCATGCTTTCTAAGGGGGAATGAGAATCAAGTAAAGGGTTTTGTTGCTTAATTCCAGTGTCTGGCTTTAAGCTATGTTGTGTAACATGTAAGCATATTCTTTCCATTCAGGAGTTGATATTTTTTTTTATCCCTTTCTTTCTGAAGTGCCCTTTCCATGGAAAGATAATTCCTCGGGATGAATCCGGGATTCCCATAAATGCTGAGGACAGAGCCAGAGAAGAAAAGATGCGGTTTGAGAAGCAAGCAGCTCAGCCAGGTTTGTGTCTGCATAACATCTTAAAAAAAACCCAAACCAAAAACTACTAAGCCAGAGGTAGGAGATAAGCTTTAAATGGAAGCTTCATATCCTTATTGTCTATATGTTTGTGTATGTATTATATACAGTATTCACAGTATCTACAAATTATTCGTAATCTATACAATTGTTGTATAGATTGTAACTATGTAGTGTCCATGTATTTCATATATTGTACCTATGTATTGTATCTATGTGTAGATACACATTGGACAACAGTCTCCCTCTGTATAGGACATTTGTTAGACAACAAATGTGACAGGCTGTATGAAGGGCTGACACTTTTGTGGGTAAAGGCAGAGGTTGAGATCCATAGAACTGGATCATATTTCCGTTTTGCTCCTAACCATATTTTCTCATTTAAATTCCTGTTGATTCTAATTTGCAGATCATTTGCAGTGATTCTTACTTATGTGATAAATGTGGATGCATGTGTACACTGAATAAGGTTAACATTGCATTTGTTCATTATTGCCAGTAGTTACAATGTTCCTAACGCTTCTCAGACAGATGAGTTATAGCCTTTATCTTAAGGAACATGTTTATTAAGGGCAATTAAACCTATTTCCTGGGAAATGCTTGACATGTTCCCATGCTTCTGAAAAGAATTTGTCTAATCTTGCTGGTCCCTAAAAGTTATGATTTATGTAGTGTAATGCTGATATAACCAGGATCACTGTGTTACCACAGATATTGACAGAGTTGGTTTTTGTCACAATGTGGGAACTTGTTTTTCCTGTATCTATTCATATCATATTCTCTATTACCTATGTCTACTCACTTACTACTTGTTTTTTAGAAGAATTCTTAGCCTTGCTATGTTATGCATCTGTGCAGCACCACTAGAAAATACTCTGAACTAGGGAAGCCCTCACCTTGGGCTTTATTGGCCTTATAACTAGTCTTATGTTCTAATGGGTATGATATTTGTGATGGGCTTGGGGAAAAGAGCAAGCAGACCTCTGCTATTTAATTGCTTACATGTTACTGTGCAATACCCTGGATTTCATTTTCAAACAATGGGGATAGACAACAAAACTAATGGTCTTCTCCTTGTGTCCTATCTGCTGCTTTCAGGTGAGGAGGGAAGGCTCATCCTTCCCCAAGATTATTTGAGCGTTTTTAGCCAGGATAAAGCTCAGGACTGCTAGGTAAGGAATACAGGCAATGAAAAAAGCAGCAAGCAATGAATACACAGGCAGGAAGACTTCCAAGGAGAATAAGAGACTTTTTTTTCAATAGTACAACTAAACCTCATTAGCGATGGACAGAAGGTAGATTTTCATAGAGCACCCGGGGGATTGCAACCAGGGAACTACTGGAAGTTGATGGACTGCAAAGGAAGATGGGAGAGAGGGATCTGTCCAGCAAAGACATAGTGTATAATTGAAGGGGACAGATTTGTTTTCAAAGCTTTTATTTAATCTGTCTTCTTCCAGAAGACCTTAGTTTTCTCTGGTTTAAATTATTTTTTCTAGGTGAGTGTTCTGCATTCTAATTAAACTTACCCATATGCTTTATCATTTTGATAACTTGTAGTATGTTCCCTTTAAAGAGTTAGTTCTCCCTTAAGCTCTCAGTATTTCATCACTTTCACAGTCATATATGTTATTAATGAGGATTACTAAACCTTCCACAAAACCACTTCAAAGCATAATGAACAGTTGTTGGTCTGTTATCCAAAAAAGTCTATGTCAAATCAGTGTGCTTTTAAATACACAACTCATCCACCCAGTTTCCTTTAATACTGATCTGGCTGTCTTTGAGTGACTGTGCTTGGCAGTTCAGCACCTCCCAAACGCAGGGGATACTGAACACCTTCTAATATTTGCATGTATCGAAGTGCTGTGTTTACAGGCAGTTTCTGTCCTTGCCCATGTGGAGTGAAGTGCTCTAAACTGGCATCCAGGCAACAGCATGGGCACACCTGGATTGTGAAACCAGGGCAGTGGTTTGGGTGTTGTGCAAAAAGGAGAGTTCCCAACTTAGTTATCATCATATCAGCAGAATGGTTTGAGTTGGAAGAGACCTTAAAGGTCCTCTAGTTCCAAACCCCTGCCATGGGCAGGGACACCTTCCACTAGACCAGGTTGCTCCAAGCCCCATCCAACCTGGCCTTG
>JANHGB010030258.1:0-14145 GCA_026283785.1 Coracopsis vasa
AATAAACCTAAGAGCTGACTGAGCCAACAGGCTGGAACTGTCAGGTTGTACTAGGCCAGGAAGCAGGTAACAAACAGGTTCAAAGCGTTAGAGCTACTAGGGGATGACACTGCCCCATTTAAACACGTTAGATGCTCTAGGTCCATCCTTTGCTGCAAGTGCTGTTTTTGCTGTGTCATTTTTTCGCATCCTTTCAGAGTTATTCACAGAAAGCGAACACCAGAAGTGATGGCTGTGTTAAATTTAATCGTATGGATACAGGAAGCAAGCTTTAACATTATTTGGCCAGCAAAGACAAATTGGAAATTTAAAAATGTTTAATAAATGTGAAACCCATAAACTTACATAAAAAATGACATCCTGTGAGTATAACCTATCATTACCTTCTGTCCTCTGTGCCACCTGAGAGCAGTTCCCCTCGAGCCAAAGCAGGGCTCAGAATTTTAGGAGTTAACAATGAATACTAGAATTTGTAATATAGCCTTATTCCTTGAAGAAAAAAAATATAGATATGCTAAATGTAATTTTAAAGCCCATTAAGAAACTCTATCCAAGGATTTTGGGGCACTGGAAAGATTATACATTTAGGAAACCAGCTGGAAGTACAACTTATTGAAACATCAAGGCACAATCAGAAATGATTCCAAGCCTGCACATCAGCACAAGCCTACTTCCCCATGCAAGGACATCCCCTCAAAATGGCACAGTTTGTAACATATTTGTTATCTGTCACACATTTTACCTCCCTGATTCATCCCTTTATCATTCGTTACATGAAGGAAGCAAACTGAGGGGAATTATTTCTTTACTTAGCATACTAGATGTCAGCTGAAAACTACCCTTGTCTGTCCATCCATTAGTAGCACAGGAGTGGGATGCATAATTGATCTGACTTTTCTTTCATAGCGTTGAAAATAGAAAATAACCCTGCTGACATCAACAAACTACTCAACTTCTTAGGCTTCAATGACAGACACTGATGCAGCTGTCGTATTTCTTGCACACGATGGCCTAAAACGAACCCGAATTTTAACACAAAACAAGAGCCAAGGGCACAGGGTAGCACAGATAGGAAGGTTGGTCGTGCCCATGAAAACTGAGAGGCACAGTTTTGGCACAGCTCCACCAAAACCGTTGGGTAATGGAGGCTACAGGCCTACTGCCTGTAAACTGAAGCTAACACTCTTGCTTTCTGCTGACAGGTCTGAGAAAAAATGCTTCCTCAGTGGTGAGCGACCGTACTCAGATGAATGCATTGCATTACTCCACTTTCTCACAAATAAATCACCTCCTTCTCCATTTCCTGGCTTGGGGAGTGACCATGGAGAGCATGTGCAAGATGCAGAGTAGAGAAGAGGAACAGCTCTGGAAGCTGGTCCATCAACCCTACACCAGCAGCTCCAGTACACAGGGCTAGGCAAATGGGGTGGCAAATGTAGAGCAGACTTCAGTGTCCAGCATTTTGTTTCCCCCCTTGCTGGTATTCACTGCCTCTTTAGCACAGAGAGAGAGCAGAAAGCCTGTGCCAAAACTAAGCTTGGAGATTAAAGTGATTGCACAGGCATACAACTGGGTTTCAACATCAAATTGCTACCACTACTCCCTCCTTCCTTCCTTCCCCCCCTGATGCCCACTGTATTAAAGGGAAGAGATTCATTTAACATCAGCAGATGCTGTTAGCCCCTTCAGAAAACGCTTCCGAGTATCATTCATCTTCAATAAAAGGGCTGTGAGCTTTGAGAACAGGGGGCAATATAAAACCTAAACCAATCATCGAGGTCTTATCTACTACTGAGGCTGAAAGGGCAGGACCTTGAATCACATCTACAAAAGCACTAAAACCTCAAGGTTTTGCTTTTCCTAACCTCTCTGACCCTCTTTTTCTCCCCAGTCTCTGCCAGTTTGCCCATAGATGAAGCTTTCAGCAACAGGATTCTACGTGGGTTTTTTCATGGTCACTGTCATGTGTTGATGTTTTAAATGCAGGTATGTAGGTCAGGACTCCAGTTCTAAGAGATTATGCCTCAGTTTGACTTGTCAGTCAGCAGCTTCAATACAAGAGCTAAGTTCTGTTCTTCCACAAAGCGAGCCAGGCACCAAAACCAAAGAGACAAGATGCTTCAATGTGCACACAGAAGTCCCAAGGGTAAGGCAGGGGGGAGCTATGACCTACAGCAACAGCTAAGAGGGGCAATAGCACGCAGAGGTGATAAATAAGACTAATCTTTGTTTAAAAGCTTTGTGGGTTTGGGGTTTGGGTTTGTTGTTTTCTTTCTCTGGGTCAATGAACAGAGTTCTTCTTTAAGAAGTGAATTTTGAGGAGTTACTCAGCTTCTTAGGTTGATTTCTGCATGATTTGCATCCAAAAGTAATCCAAAGGTCTGTGTTTGTGATCCAGGAGCAGAAGCTTTCATAAATACATCACTGCCTATTTTAAGAGGCAGACATCCTAACACTTTCCTTTAAACCTATTTTCCCTCCCCAGTGGAGGGCTTTTCTAGGACTGCGAGAGCAATGAAGGGATATCCATACTGGGCTGTAATTTCAGCCTTGTCTTTGACCCTGCATACTGTGTAAAGATCTGGGGCAGACACTGCCACCCTTCCCTAAAGTACAAATGAAAATGACTTCATTTACCTCACATTAAGCAGAGCAAAGTGACCTCAAATACACCTTGACGCCTCAGAGTGCTGTGAGGATCTGACTGCAATGAGAAGGAATTTGTGCCTACATATACCGCAGTTTATAAGCACTTATCTAACCTATAAGAACAATTGACACAAATCTAGAGAGGTCACAAGGAGGTGTCCTGGTTTCAGCTGGGATAGAGTTAATTTTTCCCTTGTAGCTGGTGCAGTGCTGACAACAATGCTGATAACACACTGATGTTTCAGTTGTTGCTCAGTAGCGCTTACCCTGATCAAGGGCTTTTCAGTCTCTCATGCTCTGCCAGTGAGGAGGGGCATAAGAAGCAAGGAGAGAGTAGAGACAGGACACCTGTCCCAAATTAGCCAAAGGGGTATTCCATACATGGCACATCATGCCCATAAACTGGGGGGAGTTACCTGGAAGAGACAGATTACTGCTCAGGTTGGGCTGGGTATCAGTCAGGGAATGGTAAGCAATTGTATTGGGCATCACTTGTGATTTGTTGTGTTTCTCTTTTTATCTCCCTTTTAGCATTAGCAGCATTAGTATTATATTACACTGCATCTTAACTGTTCTTATCTCAATCTGTGGGCTTTACCTTTTTTTTCCAGTTCTCCTCCTCATCCCACTGAGAAGTGGTGGGGAGTGAACAAGTGGCCGTGCAGTACTTAGTTGCCAGCTGGGGTTAAACCATGGCTGGGCTGGTTTGAGGACTGTAGTCTCAGAAGCAACTATTTAAAGGAAAAGGTGAAGATATAGCACCACCAGTCCAGCCACACAAAACATGTCAGCCCACAACATTATATGTGTAGTAACTTTAAGCACAAAGGAATGTGTTTTTCTAGTATGTGTATGCATACACATATATATACGCTTGTACATATATGTGGGGTTTTTGTATATTCACATACATATACACACACATATGTATATATAGGCTTGAGGCCACACAATAAGCAAAATGGCCTAGCAATGTTCACAGTTGAGGAAAAAATCTGATTAGACTTAACTAGAAGTTGCTGGAATGATGGGAAGATTAAAATGAATGGCTCACACATGCTACAGAATGAGAGGGAAGGGTCTTGGTCTTTTACCTGTTACAGCATCTTCATTACTTTTAACTCCCTGCCATTATGAGGAGGTCATTTTTGCAGTTGCCATGCTCTGCAGTGTAAGAGGGAATGAGCTATGTAACTTTCCCCCCACTGCCCTTTGGCATGCCATGCTATGAGCCTTCCCCTGATTCTTGAAACGTGTCAAGGAAACACATTGCAGCTTCTGGGATGCCCAAATTCATCTGGAACTGCTGACACCCTGATGGTTTTGTTTGCAAACCTAATTTATTTGAGACTATTGTTTTGAAGAAAATAGGGGGCCCTTATGCCTGTTAGGCTTCCTTCTGGGATGCTTGAAAATGAAGAGCAAGTTAATTTCAGGAGAACAAGGCGGTTAAGCTGGAAGCTGTTACACACAAAAAAAGGCAGAGAAGTACTAAGTATGAAGCTATCCTTAACTTCGGCCTGCAACCAAGGCTTAGAGAGCTGTGGCTGCCACAGAGGCATCTATGAAATACAGACTTCCCCATCAGACAAGGGTAAGGCTAAAGGACCTTTTCTCCAGCAACATCTGAGTACCATCAGAATATCAATACATATAAATTAATTTTCAAGCACATTCCCCTTATTTTTTTCCATTATTTCATTTTAGGGGAATATAAAACCAATTGTGATGAGCCCCATCTGTGAACATGCAAACAGAAATACTTTTCAGCCCCATCTAGGGGTTACACAAAGACCTGATGTACTGGTTTCTCACGCCACAGTGGAGAGAGAGCTAAGCTGGAATTTGCATGGTTTTCCACGTCACAGACACCACAACTTTCATTGTTGCATTTTTCATAGCTTGATTACAATTTATAAATGCCAGAGAAACCATTATCATTAAGATGCTGTGTTTCCACAGAGACCACACACTTGCAAGTAAACCAACAATACATACCATTAAGTTGGCACATGGTATCTCCGTTTTCCAATGCAGCTCTGCAAGCTGGGGTCCCCTATTTTAGCACTTATCTGCTTAATTTGAATCAGATTAATAAATTTTAAATGCTTGAGGATTAAAGTTGCAACTGATTAAGACAAAATTTAGATATGGGTGAGCTTTATTCCAGATGAGAAAATCCCACTGGAAAACTAAACACGCTAGTCCTTGAAGTTCCAATTGCAACACGCAGAATGAACAAGCCATGGCTGATTTTGAACTGAAGAATTTTTGCTGCACGTTTCAAAAGGCTAGAATTCAATTTTCAAGCTTGAAAAAAAGGAAAAGGAAAAAGGAAGAGACAAATTTCCTACTAAAAGAACTGGGTTTTTTAATGTAAGGTGACTTAAAACTGAATTTCACCTTAATGTACAAAAAAGAAGTAAGCATTACTTAAAATTGGTCCTCACCCATGAAAGAAAATCACAGTCAGCATACATCCCCACTCAGGATACTCAGAATACAAAATCAACCATAGTATATATCCTAGGGAAAAGTTTAAAAGTCCATTACTTCCTCATCTTAGAATAGTTGCTAACAGAACTACTAAAAACTTTCAAAAGCTGTAAAATTTGAATTACTCGGATACTACTAAAAACCTGGGAAAGCCACTGTTATTTAGATAAGCTGTCGGGGGGGGGGGGAACATGCATTGCCAGTAAAAAACCCAAGCTACTAAAAAGAGACCTTGTTACAAGAATATAAAGGAAATGAATACTTAAAGAAAGGAAAAACTGAAGAAGTAGTTAAGAGGTGTGAGCAACTTGTACTGCAATTCAAACCAAAACCTCACCAGGCAAACTATTTAAGGACAGTAAGATGGTATTTTCAAGAACAAGAGGTGTCTGACCAAGGAATAAATACATTTCAACGTATAGAGAGAATCCATAAATAACACCAGAGAATAGTTAAAATGTTCAGTAGATAGTTACATTTTATAACGAGAATTATAAAATGAGAATGTAGGTATTCTATATAATATGAAACATTACAAAAAACTTCTAAAAGGCCACATCTGCCAAGATTAAATGTGGACAGAAATAACCGACAGGTCTGGTGAACTTATCCACAACTGCACAGAGCTTAAAATTGCTCAGCTGAAGGGTTCTTCAGTTCATTAATGTTTATAAATTATTTTTATTATAATAAATCATGGAAAACTGGAGCAAGCCCAGAATATGGCCGTACTATTGAATAAAAGAGAATCCTGGCGCTACTGGAAAAGAAAACCCTCTAACGTGTGGCTTCAGAAACTTTTATCTCTATTTATGGAAGATTGACTCAAAAAACGTTGATCAGAGTGCAAAAATGACCTGAAAGTAGACAGATTTTTGTTCCGTAGCCATTTCTAACAGGAATATAAACACTGGAATTGCTAATGTTACAGGCTCAAGGACACTCCCAGCATGAGCTTTTCTAGATGGCATTTCTTCTTAAACCATATTCCTTACGGCAGCTTCTTAGGCTGGCAATCTTTGCAATCAAATCCTCCAATGAGGTGGCAGGTTCCGTCTAACCTCAGACTTTGTGGAAAGGACCCCTAGTGTCTTCAAAAGCCTTTGACGCCGTTGTGCTGATGGGCACAAGTATGCAGCCATCATACAAACAAACCATCGCCCCAGATGAAAGCAGGATTCAGCCCATGGAGATTAAGAGAATGTTTGCAGCTTCTTGTGGTATCTCTCAGAACAAATGGAAAATCTGAATATTAATTAAAAGCACAGCTTCACAGCTGAGACCCTGAACATGGCATTTCATCTGGAGCTAATGCTTATGAGAAGTTACACTCTCCCCACCTTGGCAAAAGGCTATCAATTTGCAATTAATCATTCTGCTGCTGTTCATCTTTGAATGAAGTGGAACACAGTCATTAAACAGAGGAAGTCTTCTACAAGTAGATGCATGCGGATGAGTAGAGAATCCTTTCAGGGAATGAAATGGAAAAGTGACAAGAAATGCTTTTTAAAAGCTCGATATTAAAACGCACCTATTCTGGTCATGAATAAACACTTGAGGCTCCCCCAAGTGAAGTCTCTTGGAGTCAGCTGCAGCAGTAGTTATGGTGGATTCACGTAAGTCATCCTTCCCAAACCTATAGAAAGATTATGACACTTCGACAAACTGATTTTCTACACCTTCACATAAGGGCTTTTTCCCTCCCTGTTTCAAAAATCTTGTCAGCTGAAACAAGTGCATTCTGCTTTTACATCCTCATTCCTTAGCATGCGTTTGGAGGCAGTTAATAGTTATTATGCTGCACTGTACAATTCAGAACTTTAAAAGGACATCTGCATGATGCTAATATAAGAGTAAGGCCGTTTTATTTCTCAGCTCATTTGTTACAATAAGATAGAAGATTACTGTGAAGATTGATGGAGATGATCCCTGGCTTAATCGTTATAACCAAATGATCATTGCACACTGATGCATAAAATACAAGGTGTTTCAAGTCAGAAAGTAAGCACAGATTTTGCAAGGCCAGAGAAAATCACATTAACTGTGGAGAAGCAATTGATTATTTTTACTTACTGGCCTTTTCATATTACTCAGCTTTCACTTACGTACAGCCACACAATGACCAGGAACTTTTTAGTTCCTATCCTGACTAGACTACGTTAGCCAAAGTAGTAAGTGGAAGACAAAGAGAAGTGAAAAAGCAAGTTAGAAACAACGGAGAGCTGGTCAATAAATCATAAACCAGGTCCCTAATGAAAAGTGGGCAAACGCAGCTAGTTTCCACTGTATTCTCTTGACCACTGCCAAGTAGAGCACCCCAATAGAAGAGCATATAAAGAATGAAATGAATGGTGCTAAGGACTCAAAATTCAGCTCATACATGTTCTGGTGAGATTTTAATTGGCCCTAGTTTGCTCCTGCAGACTAATCACACACCAGCTGCTGCAAGTGCATCTTACAGTTAAGTTTCAGCTGCCAGGAGTTCAGCTCATGTGCTGTCACACCACTTGGTAAGGGGAAGCAAAGCCTGGTAGACAGGGATGATAAAGGCATTCATCTTAAAGTGAATCTCCTCAGATCTCCTGAACCACAACACTAATGTGGATGTTTCCAGTGTTTTAGTATACAGAGACACAATGACAGTGTAGCAGAACAGTGATAATGCTGCACTTACAGTCATCTATGTGCTACTTTACCACGAATTCTGCAATGACAGTGACAGTAGCATCTGTCCTGCATGCCATACCTTTGCTTCTACTCTGCTAACATGTATTATCTTACAGGGAAGGGGAGGAGGGGGTCCTCGAGATGCACAGAGATCTCACTTTTCCTTTCAGACTCTCTATCAAGTGCCTACCAGTAAAGCATACTGGATTTGTGCTGGCACAGCTCAGCTGCTGCTCAGGATAGCCAGCCGAGCTTCCGAAGGGAACTGCCACCTGCGTGGAAGTCCCATACTTGAAGGGCACAAGAAGGAAGATTATCCAGCTTCCACCTTCTGTGAAAGCAGACACATCCCTCCTCTCATCCACAACCTCTCTTCCCTCCCAGGCTTCACAGACCCAGCAAAACACCCACCAGGCTTGGTCTTGTAGCCTGGGAGAGAGGCAGGAGTGTTGCTGTCATGGAATATTTCAGTGGCACTCTCCATCATTAGGGGACAGTCAGTCTTCTCCAAACAAGAGTTAGACAGCTCATGAGAACAAAAGGAAAGGACTCTGTTTCCATTAAGAAAGATGTTCCTCTTCTTACCTAGAAGAGGAACATCTTTTTACAAGTACCAATTTTGCTCAACCCATGCATTGCAACCTGCCTAATGTAGCTAGTACAGCTGGTTTCCATAGCGCACTCTTCTGCAGAGCATTTAAGTAAGTAGGAGCTAGTTGCAAGAAACAGGGAAGTAAAATTTAATGCAGAATCATTCAAAACTCACTATTAATTCTCCTTTATGCACATGCCTTCATCTAAGGAGGGAATGAGAGGAGGGCTTAAAAGCCATTTTATTAGAGATGAGTGCCTTCTTATTTCCACCTTTATCTCTGAGCTATCTTCTTGCTTGTAACACACCACAAGCATGGATGGGGACTGCTACCTGTGAGACTTGACACAGCTCCACACAAGTCTCGCCTGGCCTTCTCATAGAGTTCAGCCTGTATTGGTCCCCCTGGAATAGCATACCCTGGATTTACACCTTGATGAACCAACCTCCTCCACCTTTTAAAGACTCTCTGACTCTGGAGTAAATGAGGTGTCCACTCTGTTTTTAGCTATAGCATCCTTCTTTTGAAATAAAGGCCAAAGAAGTCAAGGAACAGTACTCAGGCAGGGTGGGCAGTGGACTCTGAGTTTTTAAATCACAGCCCATGTGGAGACAAAATAAAGGTGCAGTACACAGAAAATAGCTATCAAAACATACGTATCCTATGTACTAGTTATACTTCCTGACTCTTGTCAAACAGATGATGATAATATTTTCCACCAGCAATACATCCTGTAAATAGCTAAATGCATTGGCAAATGTTGATCAAATTTCTGTGTGAACAAAATAAACCCCTTAAAGAGTTACCTGGTTGAAAACAGCAGCTTTATTCATCTCCCCGCAGTAAGCAGACTCATACTGAGCATCACAACTAATGTTCATTTTTCCATAAGTTAAAAGGTACTACCTCACCAATTTACCACTTCAGTTTACAGTTCACTAAACTTGATGCAGATATAAAAGCTGTATCTGATTGAATCATCTACTGAATAAAATTAATGAAATGAATTTTACATATACCCTGGCACTGCTTTAGCTTTAAAATTTAGTGCCCAATCCCACATATGAACTGTTTTTAGATTAATTTTATTGTTGTATATGATAAAAAAAAAAAATCTCTGAAGGCTTTTGGAAGGGAGAATATTCAGACCTGGTTACAGTTCTCATGAAAGGCTGTGCAGGAAGCAATCTGAAGGCTGAAAGTCCTTTTCCCACCTTCCCTTCAAAAAGCAGGCGCAGTGTGAGGGCATGAGAGCACCAGCTCCCTATGCACACATTTCACAATATTCTTTCCCAGTATCTCTACCCATCAACTGGAGTACCACATCTAGGCATGGGACAATATCTGGCTTTATCTCCATTCACATTCCTGTCCTCTTTGCTTGTAAAGCCAGAAAGGTTATAAATAGCGATAGGGAATATGTGACAGGGACACCTGTGGGGTTAAGACCTCAGATTATTTCACAGGTTGCTGAACAGCTGCCTAAAATATCCTTTCTGTCTCCTAGTCCTTTTTCTCATTCACTCCCCCAGAAATTTACACAGAAGAGATGAGCTTAAGCCAGCAGTCTTGAAGAAATCTGAATCTTAATAAGCAAGAAACAGCACCGCTTTTCCTTAAGGAGATCAATCTGTGAAGACAGGATTTTTCTCTCTGGTTAGGAAAGCATATGGAGAGAGCCACTACATTGGTTAAGGGCTGAAGGAAAAGGATGCTTTGCAAATAGCACATTTAGCGTATCACGATGGCAATGCTGCCAAGGGCAAAGAAATGTTCAGTGAAATCAGTATCTCTGACAGCAGATACTGCCCATGCTCTTGAAAGCTAAAAGATTCCCTTGCAAGAGAGTGCTTTGCAGCTGTATTTCATCCATCTTCCTCAAAGCTCCTAAGAGCCTCCACGTACCAACATGTTGTGTCGCCCCACCAATGTGTCACATTACTCAACACGCAGCACGTTTTTTGGGCTGAGGCCAGGAGGAGTGTGCAAAGTGGCAAGCAAGCCGTGTAAACTGGACAAAAGTGGATGCTGAATCATAAGCTCTTCAGGGGCCTGAAGCAATTTGATCTGTCTAAGGAAGTCTGCTGCAGAAAGCAGATTTAAAAGGAGAGTCACACACAGATGGGGGAGTGCAAGCAAAGCAGTTCTCTGACGGGAGAGCATCTGGCATACCATTAAGCTACACTTAAATAACTAACAAGCTGAACAAAAGCTTTAAGTAGTGCCTGATGTGAGTCTTTTTGAAGGACCTGAAATGTGACAGCAGAAGACAGGTCATAGGATGTTTAGCTACTGGAGATCCAAAGCTGTCAAAACAGACGCTTAACTGTAGCTAGAACCAGAGGAGAAAACCCAACAATGGAGGCTGTCAAAGTAAAATGATGGATATGATGGAAAACTGGGCCTGCTAATGTAAAGACAGAAAAACAATTCATGTATTGCCCCAGCCGGCAGCTCAACCCCCCTCCCCTCCCCAGCCATTCACTCATTCCCCAGTGGGATGCGGGAGAGAGCTGGAAGGCTAAATGGGAGGAAACTCCTGGGTTGAGATCAAAACAGTTTAACAGGTAAAGCAAAAGCCAGGCACACAAGCAAAGAAAAGAAGGAATCAATTCCCCACTTGCCATCGGTAGGCAGGGGTTCAGCCATCTGCAGGAAAGCAGGGCTCCATCACTTGTAACAGTGACTTGGGAAGACAAATGACAGCACTCTGAAAGACACACACACACACACACACACACACACACACACACACACACTTCTTTCCTCAGCTTTACACACTGAGCATGATGCCATATGGTCTGGAATATCCCTGTGGTCAGCTGGGGTCAGCTGTCCCACCTGTACCCCCTCCCAATCTCTTGTGCGCCCCCAGCCACTCACTGGTGGGCTGAAAGGCAGAAAAGGCCTTGGCTCTGTGCAAGCACTGCTCAGCAGGAAGTAAAACATCCCTGGTGTTATCAGCACTGTTTCCGGCACAAATCCAAATCACAGCCCCATATCAGCTACCATGAAAAAAGTTAAGTCTATCCCAGCCCAAACCAGCAAAATCTGCAGTCTTTTACATAGAAGAACTGATGTTTATGCTACCTTTTAGAAACAGAGAGATGAAACAGCTTTCATGCAGCTCTGGAGTCCTCAGCAATTCTGCATCTCATATCCTGAGGAATGAATGTCTTTGATTTCTTTTGTCATTTGTTACAAAAAAATCTAACATTTATTTTTTTCTGGCATCTTCCACCTTTACTTTCATTACCTTGTAAAACACTGTCACAGAAGGAGGCGTGACCCTCTCTGATGCACTATGGAATTAGGAGGAATTTGGCTCAGAGATTGGTCAGCATACTACATGTGATCATAAGAAAGCCTTATACCACTACAATTAATGTTAATAATAAGGAAAACAACACAAACAAACCCAACAAAAACCACCACACTTGGATGAAAACAATTTGTGACTAGATGTAACTGCACCCTTGAAACAAAGGTGAAGGTAACGTGTTTCAGAGTATTGCCAAAAATAAAGGAGTATTTCCTTGCTGCTTACATTATGTTAAATATAACACAATTCTTAATACAAACTTTTGGACAGAAAGAAACTTTGAATGTAACCTGTATTTGTATTTCACCCCTATTAAGCAGACTAGCTCACAGTCGGCTGAAGACCATCACCCCAAAATACAGCTCTCTTAATCTGAAGGTGTCCTGTCCTTGCTTTTGTTGATTTCCATTCACTTCCCCAGTAGTTAATAACAGCTAAACAAACCTAATAATAAAAAAATGCCTGCCTAATACTTATTTTGAGCTTGTCTTGTTGAGTTTTCTGCTATTAGTTCTTGTTGTGCTTTTCTCTGCTAAATTAAGGAGCTCTTTTGTATCCGTTTGTTCTTATCATGGAGCATTTATACACAATCAAGTAACTTCTCAGTCTGGTCTAGTATAAAGAACAACTTGATCTGCAAGTGTCTCATTGTACAGCTTTTTCTCTTCCCCTTGAGTAACTAATATTGCTTTCTTCCTCATTTTTTAATATCCTTTTAAAAAGTATGGAATAGAAACAATTTTCAGGTTCTGACTGTTGTACTCACACAGAAATTTACCTTGATGCTTCCATATGTTCTGCTTCCCATAGGTGCATGCTAACTTCCTTACCATTGTAGGGGACCCTCACAGATGCTTTGCCTGCCAACAGTCTCAGCTCCTAGGTCACTCTTAGAGGGCTATTAATGCCAGAGAAAAGCAATGGACTTACAGACACATCAATCTTGGAGATCGCTAAGCTGTAGCTAGGGATCCTCCTCCATCTGAGCTAAGGGAATACACCAAAACCACATAAATGTATACAGCCACTTTTTAACAGAACAGCCCTATGTCTAGATTTGGGAAGCATGCCCAATCCCTAACCTTTTAAGCAGCTCACTGTATTACCTGTCAGCTATCTACTAAGTATTGTGCAACACGGGCATAAACGCCATGTTAATGGTATAGTCACACAAACATTTCTCTGGCAGCAAACCTGGGTCAAAAAGTTCCCCCACTGCTTGGTCCAGCTCCAGCTTTAGCTTCACTGGACCAGTCCAACTGCCTGAGGTGCTGCACCCCCAGTGAAGCTGTTGAAGTTACCAGGGTAAGAAACAAAACAGACAAACCTCTTCCATTGCAGTCCTCTTTCCAGCAAGGAAGAGGGTGGAGAGAGCAGGCAGAACAGAAATAGAAACTTGGAGAAGCTTTTCCAAGTATTAAAATAGAAGAGGGCAGAAAATACTTAACCTGACTTTGCCATCTCGACCAGGAACTGACACTCGGTGCTGTGCATAGAGGAACACATAGCAACAGAAGAAACTATTTGCCTACTTGAGTTAAAGCAGCCAGAAGTTCTTCCAGAGACAACCTAGAAGACAGCACACATTCAAACTATTGCAAAACTACAACTTAACGTTCAGGGCAACTCAATTTGAGATTTGGCCTCTCAGCAAAGAAATAGCTGTAGTTATAGGATGACAGCATGGCTGAATTATTAGGGCAACAACCTGGATCAGCAAATAGCTCCTGACACTGCTGTCTCTGCAGGCACAAGACAACCAGGAACGACCAACAACAAAACCATGGAGTGGGGTGACTTGACTTCACTGCACTAAACCTCCTGCACAGGGAGTCACTTTCAGAATTCAAATAGCCTTAACTCAATTTAAAGTAGTGAAAATGAACTGAATTATGAATCCTTGAATCCAGAATAAATCCCTAGATGGTTTTCATCCTGTTTACAAGACTAAAGGAGTCCTCAACTCTGCTCATTCCATGCAGCCTCACCAAAATTCCCTGCTGCACTGATCAGGTTAAGGTCAAAGATTTGTGACCCCACTGCTCTGCGACTTGCTAGAAATTTGCTTAATATTTATTGGAAATTTATTCATGGCCAATTTATTCCAATTTATCCTCATAACAACACTGTCCTTTGGGTTAACTGGCTCTTCTCCTGCTCTGCTCCACGTATTCCAAGCAATATCTTCTTGCAGCCATCATTTTTCTGACAAATGAGGCAAACTTTTAATTTTTCTTTCAAAAGGAAATTGAGAAAATTAAGAGTTCAGCTTCCTTGGGCCAGAACTGCACACAGCATTTCAGGCATTAGCTCACTGATGCCCTGGGTGAGGAAGTCCATTTTTACAATTAACTTTGACTTACGCATTTAATTCTGGTGTCCTCAACATAAAAAGGACATGGAACTGTTGGAACAAGC
>JANHGB010030260.1:0-22653 GCA_026283785.1 Coracopsis vasa
GGCCAGCCCGGGCGGCGCGGCGCCCCTGGGGAAGCCAGCGGCAGCCCCCGGCGAGAGCCCTCGGTCTGGTGCCCGGGCGCGTTTCAGCCGGTGCCCCGGCAGCGGAGCCCGGCCAGCCCCATCTGTGGGAAGGGGTTAAACCGGATCCTGTTAATAGTGTTAAAACTGTATTTGGTCTTTACCGAGCAAGGTCCGGGTAGTGCCCGAGGGCTCGCCGAAGAAGCCGCCGGCGTGGGGTGGGTTGCAAGTGGAAGTCGCGGTCTATTCGTGCGAAAGGTGGCTTCAGCCCCTGCTGCGAACCCCGGGCTGCTTCACTGCGTTGCGGTCAGTGGCAATGGCCGGCTATCCGGCGGTGCCCTCCTTCCCGTGCCCAGCTCCGCGCTCTCCATCGCCAGAACTAAGTGCTAGCGATGACGGACTGGGAAGATTCCTCGGAGATGATCACCATCTCCCTTCGCCGTGGTAAAGGAGACGGGCTGCTGGCTAGTGGGGCAGCAGAGAGAATGAGACCAGCGAACCGGCAATTAAAGCAAAGGGTGCCCCGATAATTACACTTTTGCGTCAACAAAAATGTTGTGGGGTTTGTTGTGTGGTTTTTTTATTAAATAAATAGTTCAGTGATAGGAAAGAGAAGACAAGTCTCTGCTCTTTGTTTTGAGCGTGCAGTACCTCGGAGAGTAATTTAACAATGTCCTCTCTGACAATACCCTTCTTTTTCCGGGGGAAAATACAAATGGAGTAAATGGGACACGAAATTACCGCATACATGGCGAATCTGGGAATGGAATAGAAAAGAAATGAGATTTAGAAGCTGTACGGGGGAAGGGAAGCAAGTTCTATATATTTTTTTTTTTTTAGGTGCTTTCTTAATCGACTTTCAGTGCAATTAATTGAACTTTGTAAATCGTGTTATATTCGGTGCTGTCATCTTTTGCTCCCTCAAAGAAAAAATAATCGGATACTCGGAAAGGGGAAAAGCGATCCTGCTCCGCGGTAGCATGAAGGGATATCTTCCAAAAAGAATTGAACAGTGCAGGAATTGCTCCTACACGCTGTGTTTTGTAGCTGGGATCATTGGAACTGAGAGCTGACTTCTGATGGTCTGGCAGAACAAAAGCCATGAGTGCTGAACGTTTAGCCCCCTGCCAGCTTCCTCCAAGCGGTCATTGTCAGTTCCCCGGGTGACTCGAAAGGGTTCACTCCGCCTTCAGTAAGATTTGACATGCCATCTCTTACCTGTCAGCCACCATCTCCCCTTTCTGGGGGCGGGGAATTCGCCACCGTTACATAACCGTTACCTGGAGCTTTGCACATGTTCCCAAACCAGGGATGCCTCTGGACCGCAGGCGGGAGATGGATTTCTGTAATATTGCAGATCAAATGCAAGTGGCTAGGAAGAAACTTTCGCAGGGCACTTCTTTCCAGTGTACAAATGTTTCCCTTGTGACTTTCCCACTCATTTGAGACAGGCAAGTAATATATTAACCCTCCCCCCAGTAATATGTAAGTCATGTAATGAAACAAATTATATCTGTAGATCAAACATGCTGCCTTCGTGCTTTTATTTCCCCCATCCTCTCACATCCTGCATGACACCACTAGCTGCTGTCAGTGTGCAGTGTAACCCCAGACCTTGCTAGGGAGTGGGACTCAGCATGCTGTGAGCTCCAGTGCTTTGTAAGCTCCTTCTGAGACCAGCTTTTTGTTTACACTGGCAGATACTACTTCCCCTGTCATTTACCTAGAGTGTAAATAAATTAAGTAGCTTTTTGGCAAGAGTGTATTGGAGCACATCGCCGATTTGATGCTGTAAGTCCTCACACACCAGAGCTGTGCAGGCAAGGGAGATCAGCCTATTTGTGTCAACCCCTGTCCCACTTGTTGAGGGTTTTAATTAGCAGGAGTTTGAATGAGGAACAGAAGAAACACCTTTTGTGCTGCACATCTGCCCCTGGTCCTCACCCTTTTCTCTTCTCCTTTTCACTGCAGGATCTGGAGTGGCCGTAGGGAGCAGTGCTCTGGATAGCCAGCCATGATTGCCACTGGAGGCCTCCTGAGGATCTCAGCTAGGAAACAGGACCCCTTGCGACCCCAAAGCCAAGTCCCCAAGCGCAAACGCAAGGCCAAAAAGAAGCGCAAGAACGACGTGGTGGTGGTGAAAGGCAAGCTCAAGCTGTGCTCCCTCTCGGGGCTCATCGCTCTCTGTGGCATCCTGGTTCTGCTGGTGGGCATTGCCTTGGCTGTGGTGGGCTACTGGCCGAAGCCCAGCCAGGTGTACAGAGAAGGCAGCTTCAGCGGCGGCCGGCACCTGGCACCACAAGGTGGCACCCCCAAGAACCGCTCCCGGAGCCAGGAAGGTGCACAAGCAGGGGGCCATCCAGAGTCATCTCCCAGAATCAACACCTCCACCACTGCTACAACCTGGGGGTCCCCACAGTCTCCCCCCAACTCCTTGTCCCCCCAGGCCTCAGTGGGTTTCCTTTTCCGTCTTTTCTCGAGCTACTTGCATTCAGACAAGCTGAAGGTGCTGGGCCCCCTCATCATGGGTATCGGCATCTTCCTGTTCATCTGCGCCAATGCAGTATTGCATGAGAACCGTGACAAGAAGACCAAGATCATCAACCTGCGTGACCTTTACTCCACTGTCATCGATGCCCACAGCCTGCGGACCAAGGATGGAGGCACCCTGGCCTCAGCTCCTCTCAATGGCTTTGTCAACTACGTGCAGTCCCGGAGCCTGGAGCTAAAGCCTGGCAGTGAAGGCCTGGGTGCTGCGGCCATGCTGGCCAAGAGCTCCTGGCCACCAGGGCTGGCTGTCTCGCTTTCCCCACCAGACCTGGCATCTTCACCACGGCGTTCCTCTTTCTGTGCCCCACCGCAGCCGCCCAGCCTGGCCGAGGCTGTGTACAGCATCTACCAGGAGCGCACTGACCTTGCTGGCCACGCTGTCACTAGCCCACCCTGCAGCCCACCAGAGAGCTGGGGCCGGTGCAGCACAGCCAGCTCCATTGTCAGCTCTTCACTGAGCGCTTTTGCCCTCTTGCCCTTGGCACCAAGCAGTAGAGGGGGAGGATGGCGGAGGCCCCCTGGTGAGAGGGGAGCCCGGGAGATACCACGGGGGGAGTTTGAACTGAGCCTGACTGACCTCAGCAGCAGTCATGTCAAGGGAGGCTGTGGGATGAGGAGGCACAAGCTGGTTCTCAGGCGGCAGAGCACCAGCTGCTTGCCGGATGCCAGGTGTCCCCTTTCCCCAGAGCCACCCCGGACCCCAGCTGTCACCAGGGGCCTGGACTCTAGCCTCTTGGTAAAGGCATCTTCTAGCTACTCCAAATCCCTTGATCTGGGGGAGTCACCCCCCTCATCCCCTCCTGCCATCATCAGGACGGACTCCCAGAGCTCCCAGTCTGAGCCTTCCAGCAGCAATAAGGGCTACAGCCACCTGGAGGAGGCAGGCACCTCCTTGGAGTCAGTTGCCAACACCTCAGCCAGTAAAATCCAGGACTGTGAGGAGGAACCACCTGAGAAGACAGACCCCCTCAAGGCTACCAGCAGAGAGCAAACAAGGAAGCAATCCCAGCAAACTCAAAGACAGTACACAAATAAAGAGAAACTGTTTATGATTTCTAGGTCGCATGCTGCATTAGGGCTGGAGGATGGGGAACTGGAGAGTACTGGCATCTAAAAAAAACAGAGAAGGCACAAGGACACCTTGCAACCCTGCACACCGTCCCCCCCTTCTCCATCTCCTTGTTGACTTAGGAAACCAATCAATATCCAAAGAGCTGCAGTATGTTACCCTTGAAAACTGAATTCCATATAGCCTGTAGATGACTTCAGGAAGAAAAAGAAAATCCTTTCTGTCTGATCGTGATTGTATATTTCATGCAAGCCAAATTGTATTAAATATCCACAGTCCAGCAAGTTCTTTGGATCAGATTAATACAATTTCAGACAGTGTAACTGTGCACTTTACTGTTTTGATTTCCAAGTGCCCCTTCTTCTCCTCTGATTTCTTTCTTGCTGATTTGCCACTAACTGCTTGAAAACTGCAGGCATCTTTTTAAGCTCAAGAGCAGCGTGGTCTTCACATCAAGAAAGATGAGATCTCTCTTTGTTTTGGTTCAATCACTAAAAAGTTTGCAAGGCCTTAAGGATGACGTACCTTGACAAAGAATGAGTTTGTTTAAATTCTGGGGAAAAAAAGACAATTCAGAAGAGACTGGAGCAGAACAGAGCTCTGACGATTTAGTTAAAACCATTGCATTCCTGAATCCAAAATACCTACTACCACGTGATACTTTATTAAGTATTATTACACATGTATTGACTAATAGCATTAAATTTTTTTTTTAATAAAACATTTACAAACAAAACTGCCACACACAAAAAAAAAGGTCCTTTATTTTGGTAAGTAATTACATAGAAATCTTGTGGTTTTCTACTGTGAAAGATTATAGAGATGCTACGAGGCCAAATGTTTGCTTATGCTTTTAAGTGGGTAATCAATAATTTAGGAGTAATTTCAAAATAAATACTGGTTGAGTCTCTGAGAAACCACACTTCAATCAGAAAACTCTGTCTCCGTTTCTAACAGTGTTCTGTGACAGCTGAAGAAATGTGAGATTTTGACACGCTAAGAAAAAAAAAATCAGAGGTTTGACCTTCTATTAAAATTAAATTTTTCGTAACACATTAATCTCAAACTGCAGCATATTCTTTCTGAATTTTTCACTTCCCTGATAACTGTTGCATTAAGCCTTTCTGCTGTTATGGTTCCTATTTGTGAATGCATGTGCATAAGTTTAATTTTAAAGCATAATAATAGCCTTGTCAATCTCATAGCAGTTGGCCCTGCTAAAATCAGCGGAGGTTTCTCACCGACTTCAGCGTGGTGAGGATTTCTTCCTGCGTGAGCAAAGCATCAGGTTTCCTGAAGGCTGGAGGACGCCTTGTCTGTAGGCAGATTTTTGGTGAATTGACGAGCTGTTTCATTTTTCTAGCTGCAGCACGGCAGGCACTCTTTTATTTTGCCAAAACAGCTTTGTGTGCTCAGAAGATTTTGTCAATACTTCAGATTTTAAATACGGATGTGGCATTTCACTACTATGGGAAGAGAAATCGACATTAAACAAATACAGTATGTAGGCAGGCAAGAGTCTGTTGCAATTAATTTTTTTTCTTATGTTTTCAAGTTTTAAAATGCTTATAAGATACATACTTAACTACCTACATTACAGTACATGGCAAAATGGAATATAACTATCACTAAATGCAATTGCTGGATTAGTAATCCAGCAAAAGCCTTTATTAAATAAGGCTAATCTAAAAGAATAGAAAAAATAAACAATTTGCCATGTTAGAGTCTTGAAACTGGAGAAGCAGAAAGTGCTTATTCTCTCGAGCAACAGAGACATTCAGGTGGCAATCTCATTCCTCCTGTCAGTGGCAACCACTGCACTGACAATGTGAACATCAATGTGACGTGTTTTGCTATCAAACTGCTAGCTGGCAAAAGTACATTGTAAAACTGCCTGGACTGGCATAGGCTGGATTAGGCACCATGCGAAGTGGCAAGCGGGCAGCTCGGCTGGTGCTGGCATTTGTATGGGTCTTTCCTTTCAGTTCCCCATGGGAGGTAGCCCTGTGCTTCTGCTCCTTCTCTTGTGACTTCCAGGAACATTTACAAGATGTATCTGAGCAGCATTAGCTGGTGCTGACAGTAGTTACTGACACAGCTGAAGACACCCTATTATTTTCCATGTGAAAACCCTTCGTGGCAATGCAAGGGAAGAGGTGAGTCATAGGGCTACTTGCTGGACCAAGAGGTCCTTGTGAAGATGTGGCAGGAAGTTGTTTTATTCTGAAGGGGGAAGCACTTTTTTATATAGTCTTAGTAAATAATTTCTTTAGTCATCGGAAACTATAGTGCACTCTGAAACAAACCAACTTTAAGAAAGCCTCTGGGTACTCCTTAGATTGATTTAAAACAAAGCAGCCCAGTAATTCTTCTGAAATCAGCTGAACAGTTTGCTCCTGTGTTGCCAAAAAGGTGTGAAACATGAATTTTCATCAGTCAAGCTGGATTTTTAATACCAGCAATGATTTGTAACATATAGATTAATAAGCAGAGAAAGCTGCCTCTCTCTGTTTACAAGTTACAAAAATAAAAAGCTCTTTTTTTCTCCAATTTTATTAATTAAAACTATTGTTCAGCTATTTATGTGGCTATGGAGTTTGAGTCAAAACCTTTTGTTTAAAATTCAAGAGTGGCAAGTTTAACACACAGATGTTGGAAAACGGCTGAGGAATTCAACTCCTGTGCATGAGCCATGACTGTTGTTAGTAAGGTTAGCCCTGGAGAGAAACACAGTGGCTGGTGAGGAGCTGAGGGAGGCTTTCCTGGTGATATCAGCAGGTGATGGGAGTACTGGGGTTCCTTCGTTGACCTGTTCTTGAGTTTCTCCCAGCTGGCTCTGACTGCTGCTCAGCACTGCCAGGCTGCCTCTTGGCTATCGTTTACCCATCCTGTTACATGCTTATGCTTTTTTCTCCAATATAGTCTCTTGTTTATAACCTTCATCCCCAATGTCCCACCATCAAATACTTCTTCCACAGTCCCTGTCAAGAGCCAAGAAGCTGCCTCTACTTGCCAGTATTCACCCGCCTGTCTGTTGCAGAAAGAGATGTGCTCCCACACAAAATGTTTATTAAGAAGGAGTCATTAGGTCCCCCCCCATTTAAAAATTATACCCCTGAAGATATGCTAATACCTAGGCATAAATTTTTGCTATGGACAAAGCCAGATTTTGGTCCAGAAATATGTGGTTTGTTTTGTTTTTTAGCATAGAAGTGCTATGATACTTATATAAAATTTCCAGAGGAGAAGTTAATTTCTGCCTGAACCCTCAGAATACACCCATCACTATGTAGAAGGCTGCATCTGATCATATGAGATGCTGCTTGGACTAGTCTGAAGACACAGGCAAATGCCCTAATAGCACTTCAGTCATGCTGCTGTTTATTACAAAATCCTCAGGACTCTGGAGAAGCTGCTAATGTGATCATACTGTAACACAGTTCTGGCTCAGGTTTTGCTGGTTAGCAAAGTATTTAAGATCCTTGTATTAACCTGGTTCACTTGGCTGAACTGACTTATCAGACTCTCCAACTGTTGACATATCAGCTGATCTACTACAAAAGGCTACAGCCCGGATTTGTTACCCTGTATTGCTTAGATACATTTTTAACAGCCTTTTCAAGAACTGATGCTGTCCAACAGTGAGTAATAGTGCACATACAAACATCAAATTAGGTAACTGTTAACACAGTTGTAAGCCTGCACTCTGAGATAGATAGAACATAGATTTCCATAACAGCCAAAATGGTTTACACAGAAGTAGCAACATGACTTCAATTAAACAATAATTTTTATTAGAAGTAATAGATGGCATAATGATAAAGCTTATTGGATTTCAGTAGGAGGAACAGCTTTTGTCAACTCTTGGTTTTTCTTTCTAAACAAGAATGCATTTATGTGGATGCAGTAACACAGGACTGTATTTATAGTGACAAGTGAGAATTACTAAGAGTAGATCACCAAATAATGCTTTGCCTCTTTAACATATATCAGTCCCTAAAATTTCTCTCTGCATGTCAAAAGGGGAACAGAAGGGATTCAAGAAAACAGAGCAACAACCAAACTCTGGCCCTAACCCAGCCAGAAATCAGACCTTGCTACACAAAACCCACACAAAATATGAGTGCTCAGTGGTAGCTGACAATTAAAATCTTAATAATAAAGATACAGACTCGGGGGGAGGAGGGGTGCTTTTTTTCTTCTACAGCAAATACACCAAACTTTCCTCAGAAAAAAATGCAGAGGCGTGATCAGATGAAACAGCATCAAAGTTTGGATGGAGGAATTAGAGAGGCACTGAATGGATCACAGGACAATTCAGGAACTGGAGAAGCATGGCTTGTGTTTATCCACCAGTTAGTCTTTTATCTACATTTTAATTAGAGGCAACGAAGCCACAATACTACTTTTAAAGTGTTCCTCTCCATTGTTATTCTTTTTAAATTACATTGCAATGAGACAGAAAGCTTCTTTGGTGAAAGTATCAGTAGGAACACAAACTAAACAACTGTCAAAATCACTATTAAAAACTCAGGCCATGAGGTTTCCTTCACCTTCCTCTGCACAAAGGAGTTTCAGTCTAAGATTTTGAGCATTATTTTTTTGATTTCCCCTTTGTCCCCATGATAAATTTGGTTCTGATAACGACACATAACTGATACACTTGGGCTGGAAAACAGAAATGGGAGGATTGTTTGGCTTTAGGGAAGCATCCCTTTCCATGCTAAATTTCACAGCTGAAGTAAAAAATGACAAGTAAAAAGTGAATGTTCAGTGTTCAAGTGATTAATATATTATTTTCAGAAAGGTTTAATTGAACTCTAACATGAAAGAAAACATAACCAACAAGGATATAGTTATTGCCAAACAATTAGAAGAACCATCATAATATTTACTGAAATATCTAAATATATTGAGACAAGGTTTTTTATACTCTGTGAACTGTAAAGGATAAGAGTTGCAGTACCCACTGTTGCATAAGATGGTACAATGTCATCACATAACCTAGGATTGCTCCTTTTTCATTTCCACTGGTAAGATCTGGCACATGGCTGCCACATCCTTCCCAACCTGCCTGGGAGGAAGCTGAGGCCATGCTGTACAGCTCTCATTTTGTTGCATAAACTAAATCAGCCACTTGTGAAGGAGCAGGTGACGGGTACAGTGTGTTTTTACTTCACTGACTTTACAATCAAAACTCATTTTAAAGAAACAAGGTTGGTCTCAGTGCCTAATACAACCTATTATTTAAAATGCTTATAGAGTGCCTATTAAAATAGCATCATATGACCTCACAGTCTTTAATGTATTTCTTTCCAACATGCCTTGGGTACAAAGCATGACTATCTTCCTTTGTGAAAACAAGGTACAGAAATACAGCCGAATCTGTGCACAGACCAAATATTTTTTTAAGGGGAAGAATATAGGCACCAGTACACAATGATGACAGCATACAAATACCTGCCTGTAAGTGATGTTTCCAAACCACACAAGGAGCCTGAAATGGAACAGAGCCTTGACCACTTGTCCTACAACATCCCTTATCTTTAACAGAGCCTCTTTCTGTATGCAAAGCACTGAAGTGCTGACTACTTCCCTGTCTTTCAGACTCATCACGCACAATATTACAGGAAATAACTTTGAAAAAACATAAGGCTTTCAGAAGACATCCCTGCAGAATATTTAAGGACACAAATGATATTAGGCAGCTGATGCCATTCCATTTCAAATGAGAAACTTAAAATGAGAACAAGTCAAGTCTGACATTGTTTACTAGTTTATTGTGTTAACACTGCATAAGGTGATGATAGTAGCAGCTCCTTGGGTTTTGGAAGCTTAAATCTGTCTGCTGTCACTGCTAACTTAATACTGCAGACTGCTATGGTGCTTGAAAATGCAAACAGGGCAGTTCTTGCCCTTGTGCCTGTCTTTGCAATATGTACAGCGTCTGGAGGAGCAGCAGCACCGAAACAAGGGTTGCAGCAGTGCTATACCTCAGTAGCCCTCTGGCTGGTCCACACTTGCAGCTAGCATTCTGGGAGAAGGAAAGTGGCACGTGATGACGTAAGGAAGGTCAGCAGTTTGTAGCCATCACCAGTTTATAAGTCAGCTGCCAGCATGGCACCTAACGAGCCCCAGGAGTTACTCAAAGAGCAAAAGAAGCCAACAAGATTGCAGGTTGCATCATCACTAGTGTTCACCAAGAAGGCACTATTCAAGATGGCAGACAAAGGAAAGCAACAAGTCACTGAAATCTGTTTTACTTGTCCTTGCAGTTTTGGATTGTCAAATGTGGACAATGAGGAACCACAAATAACTGCAGTTGCACCAGCAGTGGTTAGCAGCACTCAGCTGCTCCCACGTATAGCTGGCACTGACTTCCTGTAACTCATCAGACTGCGTAAGAGCCCTGCGCAGCTCTGTTAGCATCATCCTACTCAGACAGAAGCAGGGAAATAAAGACTTTCCTTTCTTCAAACACAAGAATCTAGTGTAACAGCCAAAATAAACCACTACCTCACTCCCTTGCTATTTTCCCATGCATCTGTCCTCTCCCTGAGAAGCTGGACCACAAAAGGGCCATCAAGGCTGCAGCGGATATATTCTCCTGGCCTGGCACCCATTCTGTGTAGCTGCCTCTGCCTGATGAGCCCAAGGGAGCTGAGGGGCCTAAAGTCAAAGGAAAGTGACACATTCAAAGTAATTACATTTGTAAAGCAATATTAAGATAATATATCCTTCATTTCACTGGCAAATTGGTCCAGTCCCCTGCTCAAATGAACATTTTATGCTGCCTAATGATTGCCAGCAGGTTGAATTAATTCTCATATAGGCAACATAACTTCTCAATGGCAATGTTTTCCAGCAAGCCAGATTAGGTATGTATCCAAAATGTTCTGCAGAATATCTTGTTTTAGTTTACAGCTGGAAATAAATCTTACTGGCAATTCAGGCAAATAGATTTTATGTAACTGCTGCCATAAAAAGGATAAAACTATGGGGTTTTTCTTTCAGCAAAACTGATAAAGAAAGTCACCACAAATTTTTTATTTAATCCCAACCTAGATAAATGGTTAGGTGGGATACAACAATCAGACTGGGATCAACAATAGTTCCTTTACTTAAAAATTGCCATTTTACAATTCAGTCTCACTAGAAATGGAATTTTCACCCCACCAGTGTTCAGAAGTTTCCACATACTTTGGTAGATTTGAGATGTCAAAACATTAGAGAATTAAGGCATAAATTATTCAAATTATTTAAAAATTAGTTGTAGATTCCTCTGAGCAGTTGGAATGCTTATAAACTGCAGAGAAAATAGATTACACCTAAATACCATTAGATGTTCCTCAAACATTTCTTCTTTAAATGGAATACAAGTAGCAACGCAGGGGATGGAGGAGGTTTCTGTCAGCAGGAGCTTCAAGTGGCCTGCATGACATCCATAAGTAACAGATCCATTTCAAACACGTGCTGATAAATGTTCCATACTATGATGGTGGATTGCCTAATCTTTTTTGCTTTCTTCCCTACCACACAAGATTGCAGATTACACTTAGGAAATGAGTGAAACATCCAATATGCAGCCTCCTCTTAAAAAGTCTGTGTTTGATGAATATAGGGAGTATTTAGTCTTCATGACTGAAATAGTGGTTAATGCACTGGTTTTACTATCTTAAAATATAGAAGTGTTAGCAGGTCTTGTTTTATCAGGAAGAGTCCTGAGAATTGCTCTGTTTCTCATCTATCAAGGGCTACGACTGAATCAGCATTTGTTTAAATTAATAATTCTGTAACAGTACAGAGTGTAAGCAATTGTCACACATGCTCAAATCTGCATACTGCAGCAACATAACATATATAAATCAACATGTTTATGCACAACTAAAATACCTACATTGCCCAAAGAACTAAGCCAAATGCTGAAAACCAAAATTGTTGTACAACACATGGAGTAACATATGCACTCAGTGTAAAACAGGGTTCCTAGTGAGAGAAGGTAACCAGGAAATAGCTGGTCTCATCTCAGCAGTGATTTAAAAGCACAAGCATGGTATTCAGAGCTGTTTGAAATGGGAAGTTAGACTGAATCTTCCACAAGTTAACTCCTCACCAGTGCCATGTCATACGTCAGACACACGGTAAAAGGCCCAAGTTGAGGCAGGAATGGTTCCCATGGCAGGGAGATCCTTAGTGTATGTTACTGCTTTTGTGCTCAGCACCACTGTGGCTGATGCATCCTTGTATCCTGCATGGATGCCGCCCCTCTAGAAACTGGTGGAACATTTCCTACAATTGCAGGCAGCATTGTAGAGACTGTCCTTCAGTGAGGAATAGGAATACTGGTGGCAGCAGCCTCAGCATCACTCAGCTCACCATGCAGAGGAGTCCAGCACTCTCAGGAACATGCAGAGACATTCCCTTCCCCTCCATCATTTCCTCCTTCTCCACCCTCATTACATACACATTAGTACCAGCTGTTGTGTTTACGTATCTAAGGTTGGAGCCAGCCTGAGACAGGACAGCCCATGACACCAAATCCTGCGTTTTGCTGCTGCTTCTTTGTGTCATCTGCATATGTTACTCCATGTGTTGTACCACAATTTTGGTTTTTTGTACTACAGGGAGAACTTGTGCCTTTTCTGTCTGATCTTACACCATCCTTTGTAGATGCTGGTTCTAAGTGCTGCTCTGCAAAACCCTGACGATGCTTACTGATACATTTGCTGCAATCCCATTTTGTGCTATCTCCACTTTCCATTTGCAGTATGTCAGCATTACACTTGCTCCATCATTCTGAGTAGGATTATAGCCACTCAGAGACTTTGTGATGGCTCAGTGCTCCTATTGCAACAGGGGCTCTGCAAACCAGAGCAAAATGGGCTTACAAGCAGCAGACTAATAACTGCCAAAGTGAGCTAGACCAGGGCGTTTACCAGCTCAAAGAGGTGATATTTGGCATCCTGCCCCCCTGCAATAGGCCGAGTCATGAAAGCGTCCTACAGAAAAAGAACATGGTGCAGCAAATATTATCCTTGTTGCAGGGTGCTCACTACCCAGAAAAAGGGAGCAAAGGGTTACAGCTGGAAAACACGGATACAGAAGCATCCTGGAAAAGACAGAGATGTGGGACCCCATGCCAAACTAGATGAACGGAGGGAGAATAAAACAGGAGTAGGAAAAGGCAGTGTTAAAGGAAGATCTAGTGATGGGGTAATGAAGAAGCTTTGCAGATTTGTTATGGTTTAAGCCCAGCTGGTAACTCATAACCATGCAGCTACTCACTCACTCCCCCTCTTCCCCTCCCCACCTCTGGGTGGGATGGAGAGGAGAATCAAAAGAATGTAAACCCCACAGGTTGAGAAAAGAACAGTTCAGTAACTGAAGGAAAATATAAAACTGCTCCTCCTCCTCCTCCTCCTCCTACTACTACTACTGGTAAGGGAAATAACAAAGGGAGAGAATATAAAACTAAAAAGGAAAAAATAACCCATCAAACAAAAAACAACAAACACAAGTGATGCACAATATAACTGCTCACCACCCACTGACCGATACCCAGACAGACTTGAGCAATGATCTGTGCCTTCAGGGTAACTCCCCTCAGTTTATATACCAGGCATGACGTGCTGTGGTACTGAATACCCCTTTGGCTACTTTGGGTCAGGTGTCCTGTCTTTGTTTCCTCCCAGCTTCTTGTGCCCCTCCTCACTGGCAGATCATGAGACTGAAAAGTCTTTGATCAGAGTAAGCATTACTTAGCAACAACTGAAAACATCAGTGTGTTATCAGCATTGTTCTGAGACTAAAGCCGAAACACAGCACTCACCAGCTACTAGGAAGGAGAAAAATAACTGTTACAGCTGAACCCAGGATAAGATTCTACAAAGACCTGCTTCTGGCAATAGTAAAAGAAACATACTTTCATTTTTGAGAGACATTTTTAACTATGTAAGCATATTTTCTGTGTAAAAAGGAAGTAGGGAGACCTGATTTTAAGCACCACCTTCACATGCACTATCACTTGGTTTCTATGCAAAAAACATTGGTCAGTTAAGCAGTGGTTGTCAATTCATGCTCTTAAAAAATCAGAATAGTGTCACTGCAAGTCCTGCAGCCAAGATGAGTGTCAATACGGGGGTGGTACACAGGGCAAGGCAAGAGATAAAGTGTGCAGGTATACCAAGGAATAGATGGTTGACTCTTGCCCTCAGTGAATGCTAAGACATGGTGGGAAAGAGGGAAAGAGGGAAAGAAAAAAAACAGTAAGAAAAAACACTACCACGAGGGTGTCCAGCTCTTATCAGGTGAATGGCTTTCCTCAAGGCTTGAACTTCTAGAATTATGAGGTAGGTTTCCATCACTTTTTACACATTTCTTCTCGTGCAGGCAAAAAGGCAGCTTAAAAAACCCATAAATCCTCAGCATAGAAAAGAACTCAAAATGCCCTGAATTATGTCTTAAAAATACGATTACTTTTTTTAAGCCAAGTGCAAGCTTTGATGGGTTTTGACCGACGTTATCAACCCTGAAAAAGGAATAAATTTATAAATTCCATCTACTTTGTAAAGGCATTCAGTTATTCAGGCTGAAATTATATTGTCTTCAAATAATCATTTCTGGTCATTTTATGAGTGGAATTAGTAGACAGAGTCATTTCAAGTATCAGCCTCAGAGGCTGTTCAGCAGATTTCAGTAAAGCCAGTCAAGATCAGGAAGATCTCCGCCACAAAGTTAAACCTGAGAAAAGAAAACCTTTTTGCCAGTAGAGCTGCAGAGTCTCCTGGAGCCACCTCATCATCGCACTGTGCCAGCTAGGGTCCCTGCTCAGGCTGTATTTCTCACAGGTCACCAGACACAAGGAGATAGCACCCCTGGGATAAGAATCAAGAATCAAGTCCACAGATTTCATAGAGATAAAAGAACCACTTAGTCCATGAAGCAGCATGCTCAGATCAAAATAGTGCATATGGAGCCAAAGTAAAAAAAAAAAAAACAAACCCAAACAAATCTGTATTTTTTACACATGTAAAACATCCTCAGTTAAATTTATTTCAAACACCATTTCAGTCAATTGTCAATAACAGCTGTTATTGTGCAGCATCAGCAAGGACCCTGGTGTCACTGATAGCACTGCCTCAGCTGGAGCCTGAGCAGGATTTAACCTCTTGTCAACTTCATTCTGAAAAATACCTAGGAACCAACCAGTATTTAAAGCTTAGCCTTCTTCTGAAAGAGAATTTATCACAGAAAACCCTCAACAGGCTTTCAACTCCAGATCACTATCCACAAGTAGAGTTGATCAGCTTCTTTGGCTAGGAATGAGGCAAGTCAAACTTTCCATAAACTTTACATGTGTATTAGGAACCCAGTGTAATCACATCTCCCTGGCACAGTTACTCAATAAATGTGTCACTATTTTATGCCTATTCAACATTTTATTTCTTATTCAGCACGAACATTGAACTAGACACCTACCAGCAGATATTGAATACTGGATTTCTGGCAAAAAGGTCTATAAACTACTATCGCATATAGGTGATCATCCCTATTCTTTGCATTGAGAAAGTGAAGGCCGAAATGCTAGCAAACAGCCAGGCAGCAATTACTTGGGGTTTCCATTTTGAAGACAAAATTACTTAAGTGGCACATCCAGTTAAAAAAAAAAAAGAAAACAAACAAACAAAAACCAAAACAAAACAAACACACACAAAAAAAACAAAACAAAACAAAAAAAACAACCCACCAAAACCCAGCAATTAAAAACCCCCCGATTTGCCATTCCACCTCTGATCCAAGAACTGAAATTTAAGATGAGAAACCTAAAGTTCCCACATCTTGAAATTTGGAAAAAAAAAAAAAATTGAACACTTTTGAGAGCAGCTGACAGAATGTTTTCAGCTGAACTTAAAAAATAGTTTTCTAATTGTAAGATTAGAAGCCTATCTCCAGAATGGAAAAGAAAAAGCCTTACAGGTGGACATTCAATGCCTAAATTATTTTGGGTTTTAGAAAGTACTTAATCTCTCTCCCATGAGTATGGAAAACATGCTCTGATCTAAATGTGTAGACTTTTTAGGGTCTCTTTATGACACCTGCTCAGTAATTTGGCTGCACAGGTCAGTTGCAAAAACCCATGGTAGGAAGCCAGCTTCAGAGGTGTTAAGCCTGTACAGTGCCTTGATTTAAGCCCATCTAGAAGTGGTTTTCAGAAGAAAACTGTAAAATACAATTACATTAAGTTTCTTAGGATTTATGGGCCCCCAGATGTGTCTTTCTAGCTTTACCTCTGGATATCCACTTCCACAAAAAATATTTACCAGAGTTTAGATATTACCAGACAGATGGCTTTTTGAACAGGCATACTCATCAAAACCAATGTCTTCTGGTCCTGCATCTGCTTTTAGTTTCTTGGCAGTATGGTATTGAGAAAGAAATGGGAGAACTCCTAACAGAGAAAAACCGTTTTAGTCTGATTCACCCCATCAACACTGAGGAGTGCTCTAAGCAAGCCCCACTCTTGGCTAAGCAATTGAAGTCCTTCAGCTGTTGGGGGGGGGTGGTCAAGGTGATAGTGCAGCATTGCGGGACTGTGCAAGAAACTGCTTCAAGGTCAAGTAGGGGATTTCTCACGGGGTCTTTTTCCTTTTAAATCAGAGGTTATGAGGAACAAGAGCAAATTCTGGTAAATATTTTGAACTGAAGGATTATTCCCTTCCACCTGTAGTAGAGAAACAAGATAGGGCTTTTATTGTGTGGCATACTACCAGGGCAGAAGCCATGGCTAATGAGAGCAGAATACACACATGGAAATGAAATGCCCTAAGAAGGTCAAATCACTATTCATCCCTAGAAATACCTGCTCCTAGCTGAAGGATCAAGCAATTAAGATGCCTGCAGCCAAGCAACTGTACGGCTCCATCCTGAAGCCACCACCATTCTGATGGCTCTCAGCAGAAGAGGTTGGCATCTTCCTGAGCTTAAGTGCAGGTAAACAAGGAGGTATATCTGCTCTCTTCTGCACATGTAGGAAGTACAGGACTATGGGTAGGGAAAGCCAGCTGGACTAACCAGTATAATATGAATTTTAACTTAACCCACAGATACAGGGGTCTTCCTCAGTTGCATCTACACCTTCCTCTCCCAGCCTCCCCATAAAAATGTAACATCCAGAAGCAAGAACTTGCCCATCTGATGTTTAGTGCCTAACAGCAACCAGTAACAGAGTATTCAGGATAACGTATTTGCAGAACACTCCTTTGGCTTTAGCATACTGTTTATTAGAATAGCTAGTTTAACAAACATCAAATTAAAACCAGCCAAGAAAGAGGGAGATGCTCTTGTTGAAGCCTCCTCTCAATTTACTTGGAAAGTAAGATTACAGTGCAGCTCAACATTTATTTCTTTCCAAAAGAGATCAAAAAGAAAGCTCACAACCAGGGGGTAACGTTTAATGCAAGTTTTCTCCCACTCCAATGTTGTATCATTAGTTTAATGTAACTTGAGGTAATGAAACAAAGTCAATTAGAAGAAATTAGCAGATTGTATTTGTCTTCCACATAAACTGCTAGTGCTGATAAAGCATATTACTGAAAGGGAAAAAATAGGCAAGTTAGAGACCACAAAAGAAAAAAAAAAAAATAATCAGAATAACAGTAAGTATACAGGGATCATAAAGAATGAATCAAACTCACTTCTAGACCTATACTGCAGTGTCATTTCCCTACAGTAATCTTAAAGGACAATTAATCTGCTTCGGCAATACGAAGTTATTTTCACTTCAGAAACTGTCTCCCACCTTCGCTACTTACATCAGAAGTATCTAATTATCAAATATATTTCAATAAGTTTGAATAAAAACTCCACAAAAACATGGAACAAAACATGGATTCCCATAGCTAAAGCAGAGCACCAACAAAATTCAAGACTTACTATATGTTCTCCATCATAAGCCTGAAAATACACTGTTAGGATTTAAATGGCATTATAGAAGCTAATTTTGGCTTGCTTATCATTAGAGACTAAAGATCCGGTTACTGTATTTGATAGATATTTGGGTTTAAGCACTATTCTAAATTGTCAAGATTAATCACAATGATACATCTTAAGTATTTATTTTAACTTAATGTACCAAAACAAGTATACTATACTCTCAATATAAGTGAAATTAATTACCCTACAATCATCACAATAATCCTAAACCAGAATTAAACTTAATTGGAACCTGCACATATTAAAAACCAACATGTTTTTGAGTGCAGGTTCACCACACATTCGCTACACTCCAGTGCCATCTGTCTATAAAAAGATAATTAACATTTTCAATACAAAGAAATACAGCTTGTTTTAAAGTGTACTTGGTCCTGGGCCGTTGAATCCACTTAAACTCCTAAGATGAATGACAGTGCTGATCCTTTTCTGAATTAAAAAGCTGTTAAAAAACCAGTTTCCTCACTGTGCATTTAAAGCAAACTTTTCTGAGAAACAAATTCATGCGGAATGTGCTGATACAGCGATGATCTCTGGAAGTCTCACTCCTAACTACTGCCCCAAATTAACCTTCAGGACTTCTAGCACCGAGCAATTCAGCTGCATTTTAAAGATCCCAGAGAAGCCAGGAATAATCGCTCTTCAGTTTGCATTTAGAAGACCATTTGGGGACAGCCCTTTGAAAGTCCACAACCTCAGTGGAGTGGCACAAAAAACAAACACTCTGCCAAGCTCTGCAGCACAAGGGATTCTGACACGGACCCCGGTGCTGAGCACAAAGCAGGTTCATTAAATGCAGGGCCTTCCCTTTCCTCCTGCACAGTGGCTGGCTGGTGGAGGTTGTTTTCCCTCCTCTTTGTGAAAAGAGCACAAATACAGTTTGATTTTTTCCTAAAGCCTGGTAACAAGCTGAACAGCTTTAAAACAGCCTGACGTTAATTTAACAAAGTGTGGCCTAGCCCCTGTGCTCAAGGGTGTATTCCCACACGTCACATAGGAAAGCAAAACGCTATATGCTTAACGCTACACCATACTTTTGGGGGGGACAAAAGCTACTTGCTCACAGATTTTTTGAAGGGCACACGTTTCAACGAAATGCTGGAGCCTCTAGAACACTAAATACTGCTTTCCAAGGGGGAATTCGAGCAGAAAAAGGAAGACAGACCTTTTCCCAAGCACCTCCCCCTGTTCCTCACTCCCTGCGCCGGTGCGACTGTTTTTTCCCGTAGCGCCATCTGCTGGTCTCCCGGCCGTGAGGCTCCTCAGGGAAAATACCATCCCTATACTTATCCCGCAGGTAGGGCAGGCTTCGCTGGGAGGTACAGCTCACCTGCCCCTTGACGAGGAGACTTCAAACACAGCAACGGCCCAAAACCCCTAATCTCTTCTTGCCAGAAGTTAGCACTTCGCTGTTCTGTACTGTTTCTCACTAATGCACGTACACATGCGAGACTGCAACGTAACTGGTTTAGAAAAAGGCTTGTTGTGCCTCATTTCCTCCTCAAGGCATTTCACAAAACCAATTCATTATGGATTCCTTTCCTTTATCTAAATAAAATTTAGTGTTGTACCTCATTTAATTCCAAAAATATTATTTCTGTAAGTCAGGTGAAATAATTTTCTCATTAAGTAGCTACAAGTCAAAGGAAACACACTTTTGTGAAATACATGCTTAACTAAAATCGCCTACCATTTACCAACATGCAGTGAATGATTGTATTGCAATCATAGTTTGGAGCCTTAAGTCAGAGTAGCTGTAGCGATTATGCCAGAAATGGTGTCTTTAGGCATTACCCAGAGAGAGGAAAGCAGGCAGGCAAAGGAAGGAGCAAAGTTAGGGCTGCAGGCCCAGGGCAGGGGGGAAGCAGGGCAGGAAGAAGTGCAACAAAGGTAGAAACACATATTTGGGCACCAGAGGTGTCTGGCAACAGGTTTAGCCTGATGCTGTAAATCAGAGTTTGTTTTTCTTTACAGTACATATGCTCTACAGTACACACACAGCTATAGCATAGGTTCTTGTTTCATTTCACCATCACAATATTCAGTGATGTTTCCATCATATTTTGTTCTACTTTGCTTTTTCAGTCTCCTAAAGAGACCTTTTTTTGCCAAACATGAGTTCATCACCCTCCATCTCAGCCTGGTGCAGCTCAGCACCACTGCAGCTGTGGGCCTTCACCACCATCACCAAGCACAGGCTCAGTTCACAAATGACTGCAACAGCTTTATCCTGAACTTGTTGGCTCATCAGGTGCATATTCAGTTGCTTCAGTTTTCTGCAAGCTACCATCTGTTATCTCGGCACTTTCTTGTTCCTTTTCCATGCTTTTCAATGCATCTGAACTTGCTGGCAACAGACCAAGTACTGACTCTGAGCAGATCTCTCCAGCTGCAAGAAGAGTCCCATCTGCAGCTTCAGGCTGTCCCTCCATCTCATTTTCAGTTTTTTTACTTGCAATCAAAGCCTCAGCAATATTTTCAGGTGGTTTATCATCAGCTGCTACTGTTGAGGCAAGCTTACAGCTTGCAGCGCTTGCTCCTATTTCAGCCTCTGCAGCACTGTTTGGAAGGTCTTCACTGGTTTCTGCCACATCTGTCTGCATTTCTTGCTCTTTACTCTCTTCTGTACTGCTGGAGCCCACATTAATCGAACACTCACAATAATAGTAACCAGATTGCTGCTTCTTCTTACGCATGGCACAGAGGTCAATTTGACTGAAGACCTCTGTGCCAAAGTAGCTGTCTTCGTACTCTTTATACAGATCTGAACAAATTTTTCTGAAGCCCTGAATATCAAAAGAGCAATGTCACATTATATGTATATTACATATGCACACATAAAACAAATACATGTACTTTAGAAATGTACAAGATGTAAGTATTATTGTAAAACTTAAAGAAAATACCTCCCTCCTCCTCCCACTTAGGATAGCAGTATCAACTGTATCTGGTAGTATTTAGATTGATTTAAGTGCTGAGAAAAATCAACCATTACAAGTGAAAATCATAGGAAGTTTGGCTTTTGCTGAATCTTCCACCTACCCCAACTTCCACAAGCAAAAAATATTCCTATGAAGATATGGGAATAAAATCAATTTAATCCACTGTTATTCAAATGCAGTCACCTAATTTTAGATATTTCAAGCAAGTCTGCAGTCACCACGTCCATTGGGATGCCATTCCCTAGTCTTCAGAATTGCCTTTACATGGAATTTATTTCACTTAAAGTTTACTTTGCTGTTTCATCCCTCTGCTACCTTTAGAGACTGAAAAATTAATCCTTCTCCTTGGTGTACACATTCCACAACAGTAATTAAATTGGATGATAGAAACAGGTTAGAAAGAGAGCTCATGTACCTCCTTCCCTGTGAGCAAGAAGTATTCAAAGGAAATTTAACTCACTGACTTATTGTGAAAGTAAGCTCATTTCAGCAAGCCAGAAAAGAAAAAGTAAAGCACAGCAACTCTTTTGATAGCTACCAAGCACTGCTAGTATCCCAATAGCCAAATGCTACAGCAATCATGGCATATAAGTGGAAGTGTTTACACCTATAGATGTGTTTTCAGGTGTTGACGTGCTCTTTTCAGACTAAATAAAAATAGCTTCTACTGCCATAATAAAGGCACATGTTCAGAAATCATTGTAGTTTAAGACTGTCAAGATTTAAAATCCACAGTCACCCCAAGTAATTTCCTTGCAGCTCTCCCCCAACAAGTTCGGGCACAGCAGCACTGGTTCCCCTGTACAGGTGTCACCAGGGATCGGCAAGCAATTCAACAACTACATGGTCCCCACAGCTTTAATTCAGCCAGCAACAGGTTGCCAATTTAAACAAGGAGCTCCCACAAAGCATTTAACCTATAACAAACCACAGATACCAAGGGCACACATGGAGATGAAGTGAAGGATAGATGAATCATTAAGCAAGAGGGAATAGTCTCCACCTTTTCTTAACCTAATGAGCAAACAAACTAATAAGGCTCCAAGGAGCTGTTTGCAGCTCATTGCTTCAAAGAAGTCTCAATCAGTTTGTTCAGGCCTGCTCACAAATGCACAGGAGTGCATAATTTAAAAAAAAAACAAACAAACAAAAGAAAAAAAAACAAACAAACAAAAAACCAACCAAAACCAATACGCCTCTTTACATGCTTCCTTCCTTGTAAAAACAGCTTTTTTTAGCAAGTGAACATGCATGGTTCATGGTATGAGGATTGCAGGAGGATGGCCAGTGTCACCTGGACAAAACCAGACATAAATAGCTTCATTATCAAACATATCAAACCATTAGGCATCCCTGCCCCCGATGGCCAAAAAACTTTGAAGTTTAATTAACCAAATTGCACACCTCTTCCTGTGCTCCAGAGACACCCATGTGTCAGTCAGATCCAGGCTGTCCGGTGACCAAGAGCTATGGTGTTGCTTTAATGCCACCAGGTTTAAGTTCTGCTGAAAGGCAGAGGTACACTGTGCATGGACTGTCTTCTGGGTAGTTCAGGAGGATAATGGAAATTTGAGTAAGGTCATGTCATTGAAGATAACTCATCAAGTAGCCAGAAGAGGGCAGGATTAGGGTTGTCTTTTCATTAAGAAGCTCCACATATTTGAATGTAAATATGCAACTCTGCAGGATTGCTGTTCTCTCACCACCTAGGTTAGACCACAGCTATTTGCAGACCTGCACCAAATGAATCTACTTAAAGCAGCATAAAAATCAAGAACAAGCATTTTCTGCTTTAGCATGAGGCACCTGACCTGCAGCTTTGCTCTGGCACAGGCAAGCACAGGCAGCAGCCAGCACTGGAGACCAACCACCTGCACTGACAGAAGTACTTCCTTAGTCTGTGTGCTGGAGAAGGCTCTTACTACAGGTGCTGAAGTGGATTCTCTTAAAAGGTGAACTGTTCCCTTTTGGCTCATTAGAAGGAGAGGTTAGAGAACCTGAAGAGCCCATATTTTATATTTATGCTAGGGGCGCACTTCACATTTTGAACCCGATAAACAGCACATACTGCTCCTTTGGTAGCTA